>JAECUM010010873.1:0-86881 GCA_016617855.1 Megalonaias nervosa | reverse complement strand
TAGGCTAATCATATAAATATCAGCTATTTAAGTGAGCAGTAGGATTATGATGATAACTCGTTGTAGTAAATTACATTTTTGACATTTTGTAAACTAAAAGACCCTATCTGACCACAAAGCAAATCCGATTCAGAAATACCTCACAGCAGGTTTGTCAAAAATTTCTTAAGTAAAAAAACAATTCCTTGTCTAAAAGGTAATGCAGTTTCCATTTATTTGTTCTAGCTCACAAAGTGTTTGATTTCCTTGCAGCAAGTATAACTTGTATAGGCACACAAAACCCAGTATGATCACATGACATGATGGGAAATCTTGTATCTTCACCTGTGAAAATATAAGTTTGTATTTCTTACATGTGAAAATATGAAAAAGAAAAAATTATTTCACCAATAATTTTCTATAATTCACACTGAAGTATATAATAAAAAGCTGCATACAGAATTTGGTTGAAATTCAAGCTTCCTTTTAAAGATAAAGTACAAAAAACTGAAGTATAACAGGTCAAGCAATCAGGGGTCATAACCTCACTAAATGATGGAAAACTGGAATCAAACTTCTTTCTAGGTCTTGTCAGTGCAAAGCTGCATGCCATATTTAATTGAAATCCAACAATTCTTGGTAATGTAGAGCAACTATTACTGAGGGGGAATGGGAAATTAAGGGCCATAACTCTGCTAAACAAAGACCAAGAATGCTGAAAATACATTTTAAGATTTCGTCTACATAAAAGTGCATGATAAATTTAGTTTAAGTTTAACAATCCTTAGTAAAAGTATGCTGTTGAAACATAAATTAGGTGAATGGGTAAATGGATGCCATACATAACTCACCTAAATTATATCTTGGAAAGCTGTGAACCAAACTCAAGCAAGATCTTGTCAGTATTAAACTGCATGCCAAATTTGTTTGAAACCCAACAGTCCTTGTACAAGTTACGCTGCAGAAACGAAAGTTAGGAGGACAAGCAATCTGGGGACATAACTCTTGTTAATGATCTGTAAAATCCTTGAAATCAAATTAAGGTGGACAGGCAATGAACGGCCATAATGCCTACAAATGATGTCATGGAATGCTGGAAATCAGCTCCTTCATCCAGCAAAAATTATGGAGGATGGGAAGTCAGTCACCATAACTCCTGTAAATGATGCTGTGGAACGCTAGAACTCAAATCATTCAAGATCGTATTAAGATAAAGCTGCAACCAAAGTTGGTTGAAATCCAATAATCATTGTACAAGATGTAAGCTGTAGACATGAAAGTTGGGAGAGCAAGCAATCAGAGGGTCATAACACTGTTGTGTAGAACCATTGCAGGTCCTAATTCTTTTATACATTTTTGTTTCTTTCTTCATGCCCACCTATTGGTCTAGGCCTGTTCACAATTATTCTATAAACTTCTTCAGTTACATACGTGTAAAATTCTCTCTCTCTCTTTCTCTCACACACACACAAACACACGCACACACGGCCAACATAGTAAATAACGTTGTAACCGATTTTTCAGGGAGACAACACTTGTGGAATAAAATAAAACTGACTCTTTCCTAGCATGTTTGTCCACCTTGCTATATAGTATTCTTAATAGATTTGATACATAGTACAGCTATCAAGCAGGGCCGGTGCAAGAGTATTTGGCGCCCTAGGAACAGGGCCGACAATGGGGAGGGGCAACCGGGAATATATCCCCGAACAACACTTTTTAATTTTATAAAAGAAAAATTTTGTTTGAACAAGAACTAGGAGAGGCCCAGGTGTTTCTTACCCGTGATCGTTCTCTACGGTCTTGCCTAGGAGAACCTTCCAACTTGCGCCCCCTCCCACCCTCTCGGGGCATCTCTTATTACAAACTGTTCATTAGTATTAATGCACATTCAGCTTGATAGTTTATTAATTTCATTATTTAGTCTACACATTTAATGATAATAAATGAATAGCCCAACAGCGTACTTCGTTTTTGGCGCTTCCCCCACCCACCCCAATCTTGGCGCACTAGGCTGCCTGCCTAGTTCGCCTAGCAGTTAAACCGGCCCTGCTATCAAGACTAAAGTAAACGCATAGGCATCAAAAGTCTGTATGATAGTCCATCACATTTTGACATCCCCAATTAGCATGATCGTACGTTCCTCGCATCATCAAGGTCCAACCAGACACCATCATGTCTACATATTATCGAACTCCAAAATGTAACGAACTCGCGTCTGGTATTGTATAGTAGATGTAGGTAAATTGTAGGCTATGATACAAGCCCCTGTTGGGGAAAAAGTGCCCTTGGCCATAATTTTTTTTTTCTTTCGTTCCTCTACTCCTTTAATATATATATATATATATATATATATATATATAATAAAAAATAAAATAAAAAAAAATTAAAAAAATGCATTTCTTCCCTGCACTAGTGTTTGTAAAGAAAGCCCTAAAGCCTATTTAAAAAATCTAAAACACGAGTCTGAACATATATATACATGCTGGGGGGGGGGGACAAATTGTCCAGAATTTCGACATCTGCCCTGTTCATTTACACGTAATCTAATGCTAGAAAGACAGACATTATTTTAAGTTAATCTGATATTTGAGTGTGAGCATTTTTTATATTTTTATTAACACCACCCCAGCTTTCTGGTAAATCTAGACCACTCCATAATGCTATCAAAACACTTTGGATACGAATTCTCTTTTACGTCTCGGTATTCTCATACACAAACTTTATCGGTTGTCAGTTAGCCAGAATAAATCCACTTAACTTCGCATTGTCAACACGTTTGTCAAACGACTTGTCAACTTTACCATAAACAGTTAAGTTTATCAAATCCCCGTCAAATACGTCTCTTCACTTTTCGACATAGATCCACTTGACGTCTAGTCTAAATATTTACTCTTTTGTTATGTTGGTAGACCAAACTGAATAAGATACACTGAGAAAGATGGATGTGTGTTTTCAGCACATCGTTTATCTATATTACCGGCCTTTGCGCGTGCTTGGATGTCATACATCAAAGAGAAGTCGCTACTGCGAGCCGTTGTGACAAGTCAGTCTGGGCAACAGTGACGCGTACCGTATGTGTACTTATATATGTGAAACTTTCCTTTATTGGAACATTTTTAGTAGTCTTATTAGTTGTATGTTATGGATAAATAAATGCATCATATAGTATATTACTGTAAATCACTGCCAACATAGAACCTGACCTTGAGTTGTACCGTATTTTTTCTAAGTATAATTCGTTTTTCAGCGTTTGCCTGCTCTCTCCATTAATGTCTTTATTCGTTAATCTGTTGCCTATTGACCGTTTTTCGTTATGTCTCCTTTATAACCCGTCTCTGTCTCTGTCCTGTGCGTTTTCCGTCTTTCTGTCTCGTGTGTTGGTCTCCTCCGTCCTTTCTCTCTTGTGCTATTGTAGACCAACAAGTAGGTCTCCGCTTTTTTTTTTTGATAGCAAAAAAAGCGGAGACCTACTTGTTGGTCTAGTGCTATTGTTGTCTTTTCTACCTTATGTCTCAGGGTTTGCCTACCTCTTCCCTACCACTGCCCATTGTCCCTAACTGACATCTCTCCATCCGCCGTCACAGCTGCCCCACGGTCGTTACTATGGTGATTCACTTCAGCAGCAGAGGGTTTTAAAATGCAGCATTCCTCTAGTAATTGTTATTTAGTGCACACACACACACACACACACACACACACACACACATTGATAATCTGATCAAAAAAGAATGTCGTCCGCAATCACTGTTCCCAGGCACCATGGGCGTACGCACATAGTGGCAACGCGGTGGTGGGGATGTCCATTTCAACTCTAAACGTGTTTTGACATGCATCTTAAAACTTAATAACTGACCACTACATGTTTGTCCACCTATCCCCCGGAAGAAAAAAAAAAGAATCTGCGGGCGCCCTTGCCAGACGTATACCAGGAAACAAAATAAGTTATACTGGTCGAAAAGGCTTAGAAGTAGATTGTTAGGTCCCAGAACAAAGTTTAATTTTCCTGAGACATCAAATCAATGTTAACATTTGAGAAAATATAATTATTTTGTGCGCGAATTGACCAAGTGCACAACATATGTACTTCGTGATTGAAGTTAGTGCAAACATTTTTTTTCAATAATCAATACGAGGTGCTTTGCGACTTTTTTAACTGAGGTTAATAGCACTAAAGAGAGATAGTTGCCGAATATGCCTAATCAATAGTCTCACCTATGGTTGGCACAGAATAGTCGTGGCCACCCGGAAACAAGTAACGAAAACTTGCTGCAAAATAGAGATCTCTCTTTTCAGGAGCGGAATGTTGCCTCTCGTCACGCTGTTTGTTTCTGTCTGTGTGATGGCCGGTTGTTTGTGTGGTTACTCTGTTCATTAAATTGTGCTGTTTTCTGCGTATTATGGGTCTGTGGGCTGAAATGCTGAATAAATTTGCCGCACATGTTATTACTTGCTGTCTCCTTCTGTCAACCCTGGTTTTTGTCGAGGCCTATGTTCATGTATATTTGTTTTCACAGTTGCCTCTCGTGCCTGTATAGGTCAGTATATTTGTGTCTGGATAAGCTCTGTCTCTCTGTCTTTCAATCATGGTTTCTAGGTCTCATATGTATCTCTGTCTTTACGTTTTTGTGTAACTGCTGTTGCTTTTTATGTTGTTGCTGTTTTTATGCTAATCTGCCTCCTATGTCCACTTGAGTCACATTTGTTTGTAGGTATGCAACTGTCCAACACACACGAACATACGTACGAACGCATGTACTCACATGAAGACACATTACTCGTACGCATGCTTTGTATACCTAGGAAGACGCCAGTGTATCTTACGATAGCAGTGTGAGTTACCATAATGCCAGAGGCTTATAACCAAATAGTTAGATTTTTATTGACGGTTTATCTCGGTACAGTCTCGTACCTACCATTGGTACAGTCTTGTACACACCACTGGTACAGTCTCATTCGCCATTTCTTACATTAAAAAAAAGTCTCTCGAACAAGCTAACTCTCTACTGGGTGATAACAATTTCCAGGAATTCAAAATAATATTGATATTCTTTAGCAATAACAGATTAGAAATGAGCAGCTGAAGTGGACGTGTTGGGTATCGGATTACACCATTTTCATTTCTGACCAAGTAGACGTCGTCAGAATTTTTTTCGTTAACTCCCAATGTCAATATGACCATCAATTTCGAGGGAATAGCGACAACAAAATTTCCACGATAGCTGTCGTGGCAGCCACATCGCTGTACAACCGGCACAATTTTCATTTAGGACCAACAAGGTATCATAAGAGGTCTCTTGATGAAAAACCAAAGTTGATGCAACGATCCATTTGGAAGGAGTAGAGATAGCAACCTTTTCAAGATGACCACCATGATGGCCATATCCAGGGTCAATTTACATTACTTGAATTTAGGAACAACTAACTAAACACCATAAAACTCATCTCATGAAAACACCGTGTCAACTAACTTTCCATTTAAAAGGAGCAGCAAATAAAAGATGTTCAGGATGAACACCATGGAAACGAAAATGGATGTCAGATCCGCACCTTTTTAATTTAGGACCAACAAGACATTATAAGAAGTCTTCTGGTAAAAATCTCATTTTGATTTGACCTTCCACTTTGAAGAAGTAACAATAACAAGATGACTGTCACGGTGACCATATCGGATATCAGATGCGCACCAATTTCACGTAGGACCAACTAGACATCATACGATGTCTTCTTTATGAAAACATCATGTCAGTATGATTTTGTTTGATCAGGAGGAGTACTGATAACAAAATTTTCAGGATGGCCCCTGTGGCATCCATATTCGATATCTGTTCGGTACCATTTCTACATATGACCAATTAGACACCATAAGACGTCTTTCAGTGAAAACCCCATCCTGATATGACCAGGAGCAGTAGTGATAACAAATTTCAAGAGGGCTCATGTGCTGGCCATATTGAAAGTCCAATCGGCACCATTTTCGTTTGGAACCAACTAAACGACAGACGAAAGATCATCTTCTGGTTTATGCTCAGTAGAGCTATAAAAAAAAATTAAAAATATTAGATCGATGAAGAAAATAGGATTCACTAATTTTCAACTAACTAATGACAAACATGTAAACAATTTTATCACGTATGACAACGGTTAAAAAATATAGGACTGACAAAGACAATGTAATATGACACACACAACAAATTCTCTCTCTCTCTCTCTCTCTCTCTCTCTCTCATGAAAATTGATAAGTAACTCCATTTTTTTTTATTTTTCATTTCAAATCACCTCAAACAAAATTCAACTCAAAATAGCCGAGTTTCACGTAAGATCCATAGAGCAGCTGACAGACCGAGACATATTTCAAATCACAATATTTCCAAAACAACAAGCGAAATTAATTAACCAAGCAAAACACCAATTAATCAACAACCAATTGGCCAATCAATCAGTTAATCAATGGATTAAATCAATAAAAAAAATGTATATACGCTTAGATAATCTAAGTGTGTGTGTGTGTGTGTGTGTGTGTGTGTGTTGGATTTTTAACGTAGCTTTAACAATTTTCAGTCATATCGCTAGAATGTCTGCAGTGTGACAGTTTATAGTAATGTCAAGCACTGGGGCATCATGCCGAAGACATGTAGCATGATGTCCCACCCAGTCACGACATCCTGACACCAGGCCGACCAGCCCTAACATTAACCTCTTAATGCTGAGCGCCAAGCGAGGCAGCTGCTAGTGACATTTTTTATATGTCTTTGGTATTACTCAGCCAGGGTTCGAATCCGCGACCTCCCGCAACCACGGCGGACGCTCTAACCACTAGGACACCGGAGCAGTCTTAGATAATCTAAACACAATTTTAATGCGCAGTTATCTGCAGAGAGACAAATAATCACATACGCGTATAAAATTCAAATTCTTGTTTCTCAGCTGACTACTCAGGCATTTAACACACGTGAAACACTTATCTAAGATCTTTTTGAAAACAATAGATTCAGTTTTCTTTCATATTCCCGCTATTCGAAATTAGCGACCAAAACATGCTTCTTTAAATGAAATTTAGTTACATACTGAAACTTAATTCAAATACTTTGAATCGTATATTATCAACAACAACGTGAAACACTGGTGTCCATAGATGAGAACCAGTTTATCGCTGTAGTCAAATAAGACGACAGAAAGACATAAAGAGAAACAAACAGACGGTATATATTTACACAGATCTGACAAGATGGTTCCGTACAAAATAAATATTTATGTCGCCAAAACACAGACTTATCCGGAGTGAGAGTGGACAGTTCATTTGAGCCCCAGATGAAGTCGTGAAAACAAACATGACGCGCCTTTCCAAATACGTCTGTTATTGAACGTATTTAGTTTTTCTCTGAAAATAAAACTTGCACAGTAACCAGTTCTTGTATTCATACAGTTTTCAGCCATTTATAAACAAAAGATGACTCGCCAATATTTTGAAAATAGTGGATTATAAGATCTATTCAGACCTGTATAGTTAGATAGATTAGTATCGGTCTGTAAGTATGTAGGTCAAATCCGTGCATACTTACACATTCGTTTATATACATAGGCACGTACAGCCGTATAGTCTGTTTAATGCATTCTTTACCCTTTGCCTTTTGTCTTATGGTATTTAATGTTTGCGTTTGTTTCGAAGGGTTTCTTTTCCACGTTATTTTGTACAGTTCTTGATATTTACCTTGTTTGACCTTTATTGTCAATTGGCACCATATAGCTATGTTGTGCCTATCTGCAGTTAGTCCCTCATTTGTTTTGGGCGGTTGCTACACACACACACACACGCGCGCGCGCGCGCATATTTTTCTTGCACCTCGGACAATTCTAAGAAACTTCAAGTTTACTTGAGATGAACTGTAAATACACAATAGGGCGTATAGATTTTACAGTTCAAATTTTAATATGTTCTTATCATTATTTTCATGTTGATTTAATGCAACTGGTTGCACATGAATAAAGAACAGCCAATAACAGGGACTACCCAGTCTAATAGTAGGAACCACGTACTAAACTGTAAATGGAAACACCAATGGCAAGGTACGATCTCATACACGTAACTAGAGGTTAATATCAGATCTTGTCCACTAATGTTAAATGCATTGTGTATCACCAATGTGGCTATTCACCAAAATATGTTTAAAAACACTTCCATATTGGGCAAACATTTTGATAACACCCTACAAATTAAAATGTCAAATGATGTCTATTTTTTTACCATATTTTTTTATAAGTCTAGTGTTACTTTAAACATCGAGTTCGGTTATAGTTGGGTAGATATTCGATATTCGAATTACATTGGATTCTATGGCCAGTGAAGGGAGATCAAACAGAATATATATATATATATATATATATATATATATATATATATATATATATATATATATGCTATATATATATATATATATATATTCACACAAATCATGCAGTAATGCTTTATTTTCAGCTGCGAGCATTTCCAATTTAAGTATTTTTTTTCCTGGGAAAATGTTGTTCTCATGGTCAACCACATTTATCTTCATTAGTGAGGAACAACTCGGAAACGACAGCGGACTAAGGTTTTATACAATTCTGTCTTCTGCTGATGTCCAATCATTTGTCATTAGGTTTACCATACATAACTTTATTTTGGACCCAGCTTTGATTGGTGCTTTACACATTTAGGAAATGAATGGAAGAATGCTAAAGCTCTGCCTGTGCCGAAAGGTGTTAGCTGTGCCGGAAGGTGTTAGCTGTGCCGGAAGATTTCAGCCATTCGTTCCAAATTCGAGGTTTCAGATCTCATTGTAAGTTATGTCTGTATCACTGTGTCCTCTCACCAGGTGTATTAAAAGTTTGTCTAATCTTGGAGTAACATACTTAGATATGCTGAACTTTTCACTATAAAACAACAACAATCTAAAGAAAATATATAACACCGCTCTGTTTTTCATCCACTTTTCCTTCAGAGTTTAATATGTGCGATGAACTTTTCTTTTTGTTTCGTGTTTTTGTTTTTTGTTGTTGGTTTCTTTATTAACTTTTGATCTTTTTTTAATTAGAATTGTAAAATTTATTTCAGTTTGGGTGTGTAGCCGGGGGCAACACTTAAGGCTGTGCCATGCGAAAGAATAAACAACCTTGGAAAGCATTTTATTGCTGTTTACTGCACTTCGCAATTAAACTATGTTAAAATAAGCAGCTGTAAAAAATATCAATATCAATGTTTGTAGGAACCTCTCTTCTCTGTAGAAATTCAACATCGATTTGTGTAGGAACCTCTCCTCTCCGTAGAAATTCAACATCGATGTGTGCAGGAAGCTCTCTTCTCTGCAGAAATTCAATATCGATATGCGTAGGAAACTCACATCTCTGTAGAAATTCAATATCAATGTGTGTAGGAACCTCTCTTCTCTGTAGAAATTCAACATCGATGTGTGCAGGATGCTTACTTCTCTGTAGAAATTCAATATCGACATGTGTAGGAAGCACATTTCTTTGTAGAAATTCAATATCGTATATGTAGGAAGCTCACTTCTCTGTAGAAATTCAGTATCAGTATGTGTAGGAACCTCTCTCTCTCTCTCTCTCTCTCTCAGCTACCTACACACATACCTAACTCATGTATACCTCCAGAACGGCAAACCTCAAACTGAAGATATTGTTTCGTTAACACAAATATTTTGCGACACTATCCAGCTGCCGTACTCTCTCGCGTCATTACTCAACTTCGTTTAACTTCTTCAAGCACTTGTCTCGTTGGAATTAAACGCATATCTTTGTTTGTTTCGATTTTTCCATACTTATCGCGATTTCCTCCACTCCAAAGGGTTCACTTGATTTAGTTAAAATTAATTCGTGGCATGTTTTACTGACAAGGAAAAGGCCTTAAACGTGCTTTATCGCTGTTCCAAGCATGCCTGCACTTTCCTTAATTTGATGATTTTTAAAAAAAAATTATTACTTAAATCCAATTTTCGGCGCTTATCTGAACATAGTTTGTATGGTTTTTCTTGTAATTATTATGGGAAAACTATTTTCTTTTATGCAAGTCGTGATTGCCCGAGCATTTACAGCAAGTTGTCAATATTTCTGTATTGGTTCGGTTTACCCAGTGATATATAAGTAAGAAACGAGCTTCGTGTGTGCATGTAACATTGAAAACGTGACGAATATCAACAGTTTTGAGGATAAAAAACATCCTCAATGAAAAAATGGTTTTAATACTGAATATTATTTTAGATCAGTTTTTCTACATGTCACCTGAGCTGACATCATGATACAGTCAAGATACAACCAATGTAAAAGTAAAGAGTATTATAACGAAAACTAATTTCCTAGGGATGCGCAGAATAAACTTTAATCATTGGCAAAGTTTTGTCGCAAAATACTGTTGTCAAAGACGGCCTAAAACAATAAATTACGGACTAGGCATAGACGATATTACTCTCCTACAAATATCATCAGGTCTCTGCTGACATGACATAACTCTCGTGAAATTGACTTATTTTCAACTATTTAAGCATCGAACTTGATGAAAACATAAACCACAAGTTATTGTATTCACCCCACCCTCCGACCTACGTGAGAATGAAATGTATACTTGTATACACACGCATATGCATACACAAATGCATATGTGCATGCATACATACATATGAAATATGAGCATCATTGCGATAAATAACTGCCTACCTGCTTATCTAACTAACTACTTACTACCTACCTATCTCCATGTGGTGAAATGACATATTCAAAGGCACAACAACACAAATCAGGGTGACCCTGTCTAAATATTAAAAATTGAGGTGGGAATGGTCAGGGCCGTAGAGAGCGATCACGGGCCCTGGGGTATGAAACACCCTGGCCTCTCCTAGTTCTTGTTCAAACAAATTTTTTCTTTTATAAAATTAAAAAAGTGCTGTTCTGCCCGGTTCCCCTTACGGGCCCGGGCCCCGGTGATATAACCCCGGTTGCCCCCCCCCCCCCTTGTCGGCCCTGGGAATGGTCACAGGAACTCAGACCATATAGAGTCAGGGCCACCTTTGACCCTATGGATCCTCTCGTTCCTAGTACGAACGCCCTACCACATGGCAACGCTGACTCTGACAACATAACATAGCATGACATGGCATAACATCTTATAACGTGACATAATATAGCATAACATACCGTAACATAACATCGCATCGCACTATACTGCGTTACATAGCATAGATAACACATCACATAACACAAAACGTAACATAACGCACTGTTACATTTGATGGGGCAATATAACGAAACGAAACTCAGTGTAACATAACATAAAGTAGCAACATAACAAAACACAGAAAAGTGAACAGGAACGGCCTTAACAAACGCGAGGAAAGATTTGGATCATTTTGACGGGGCTTCCTGGATTTATGCGCTGGGCCACCTGTGAGCTCGACATTTGGAAAAAACGTTTAAACAAGTTTTATATGATATTGAACTTATAATTTTCTTCTCTCTATAGATATATTTTTAAGAATTACTAACGCGCGGGGCCATGTGAGCGCGGGGCCAGATTTGGCCAAATCGTTCCAATCGGCCTAACACCGACCTGAAAGTGAACCACACTGAAGACAATGAGCAACAGAAAAGATGGTGACTGTCAAAACAGCTTACTATATGATAGCATTGTATAGTCATTGCATGTAACAACATCAAAGGAGAATTGTGGTTCCTCTCGGTCACTGCATGAATCAGAAATTCATGATATAGCTGAGAAAATATCCATAAATTGTGTCTTGCTAGTATAGACGTATTTTTAAAAGCTAGAAGAAGGAGAAGGAAGAGTTAGGTATTTGGTGCTTTGCAGCACAGCAACACAACCAGGCTATTCAGTGTCGAGGCAGCTGGAGTAAAGTGCGGTGCCAAAGGACACGGAGGATGACAATAAATGGTAACAGTATCAAGGACACGGAGCAGAACTTTTGAAAAGCAAGAACTCGTCAAATAAGCAAGGAAATGAACGTGCTTAATTCGACCAGCGATATTGTTACCCAAGCCATCAGTTTCTCTCTTCCGTACAAATGAGATAAAGCAGTCCTTTCGGCTGATGACCACAAAAGAGTGCATTAATTACTAGTCCATCTGCAAGAGCTTTAGGGATGGAAACATCGAAAGACTCAGAAATGTCTGTTAGCATTGATTCAGGATTCGTCCCCGCTCACTTTATTTTTGTGTTTGCATCAAACAGTGTTGATTGATCCTTGATAAAAATCGATAATCATACAGTTCCTTGCTTCTTTCCTCCCCACCATTTACTAATTTTCTTTCTCCATCCTAATTAACAGGCGAAGAGTAGCCTTCAGGCGTCAAATTGGAAGCAAAAGAAAGAAGGTATATGACCTTTTCAACTTGTATTGCCCTTGTCAATTTAATAGAGACGAGCATCATGTCGACAGAATGCTCATGCAATTGGCGCCAAGATAAATGAAGCAGACGACATGCTGGTTTCGGAAGAAATGCTTGCTTTTATATCATCATTTAGCAGTGTTCTATTTCTGACTTTTCCGGGTTGACATCTTTAAAGAAAACCAGGTTTTCATGGGTGTGATAAGATTTTGTTAAAACACAAACGTTTTCGTCACATTCTGTTCACAATGACTAAGCTCCATACTAACTTTTAACATCCTTTAGACCACAGTGAGTGGAAGAATATAGAAACGTACATTTTCTATTAACAAATCAACTTGTAACATCCTACAGATCGCGGTGAAGGGAAGGGGTATAGGAATATAAATTATCTATTAAGAAATTGACAAAAATCAAATGTTGAAAAAAGTGTGTAGCTACTTCAACTCAGTTCCATTACACTGAGATGAAAGCATAATGATCATTAAATGCATAACTGGTTAATATGGGGGTATAGAACTGTCTGAAACAGCACAGTTAATATAATAACAGTTCTGGATCATAGTGAAAATAATACAACCTTTCTTTGCCAATGATACGCCCAGGCGTAAATAAATATTCATCGAGAAATTGCCGTAAATTCCTATCTTAAAACTGTAAATATACCTACTACGACAAAAATTACTGGACCAGTCAGACTTGAATATTTCAAATTTAAAATTGCTAGACCATAAACACAGTTGGGAACATCAAAGAGTATTTTAATTATTTTAGCACATCATAAATAATGGCAAACACTACACTGCAACGAATTCAATAGTTTTCAGAGATGTTATAAATATTTTGCGAGTCTGACATAAAAGCAACCATGCTGATATCATGAGACGTTGTTTACATGTTTGGACAGGATACAACTGTAGTCAACGCCAGATGTGTTGAATAATAGCAGGAAAAAAGAGTTCATTTCTTAATGTGAAACATCAACAAAAGATATACTCCAAAGTTTAAAAAAAAATACAGATTTACTGACAGGGTCGTAGAGAGCGATCACGGGCCCTGGGGTAAGAAACACCCGGACCTCTACTAGTTCTTGTTGTTGCCCCCCCCCCTCTTGTCAGCCCTGTTTACTGATTATTTTTAAAGATAACATTTAAATAAGAAGCCTCAACCGTAATAGCAGGATGGTTAAACAATATGAGCAAAGAATAAACCGCGTATTTGATGTCGACGAAAACACAAATGTGTATCCTGCTAAATTTACGTCACAGGTTAAAGGTCTCGTAAAATTTTAAAGGTCAGTCTGTAATAATTCAGCTAAAACAAAAATTAAATTTTATACAGGACAAATTACGACTTAAAACAACACTTGTTGATTCAGATTAAGAAGCAGCTGAAACAGAGTCAATCATAGATAAAGCTAAATTTGACATAAATCTGAAATCATTTATACTTTTGAAGGCCTTGAAGAAACTTTGGAAATTGTTGAAAATAAAAATACATATTTTAGAGGGTCATAATACTGGCGCCTTGATAATACCTAAAGACAGTTTTATAATTAGTAAGGTACTCTTTGGATAATTTTGTATCGTTTAAAATGACCGACAAAGAATTATACTTGAAACACCTTATTACGATCGTAACAATCCAGTTGCTTATTCAAATAACAATCAATCATGGCAACATATTAAATGGGACAAAATGAAAATAAATGCATGAATTAAAAAAATTGGTCAACTCAACGATCTACCTACACGTTATACAAGCAAGAGAAAAGATTTTCTAAAAAGATTTATGTGAGTCACGTGCATAACCATTTGCTGGCAGATATAGTCGACATGCAGTATTATGACACAGAGTAAAATAAATAGAAGTGCATTTTGACAGTGAAATGTATTCGTCTTGAAATACAGTAAAAGCCTAAAATACACAATGCTTTAGAGGAACATTTAAAGAGAGAAAACATCAAATATGCAGTTTGACTAAAGAAATGAATTTTACAACAGGAGAGTTAATTATATACAAGTAAAGGAAAGCGTCAAACATTTTTCAGCTTCCTAAGACAAAACTAAATTATGCAGTGGAAATGTTTAACAGACACCTAAAGACTAGCATGTGGAGGTACCTAATTCAAAATGAAACCAGAAAATGGATAGAGATCTTACCAGAGTTAATGATGGATATAATAACATTCATCACGTATCAGTAGGCAAGACAACAGTCGATGCAAGGGAAAAACAGATCAAAGCTATGGATCAAACTATTCGGTTACTTCAACTGACACATTTTCCCTCCTAGCTTTAAAGACGAGAAACAGAATTTCAAAATACATATTTTGTATATGTGTACTGTCCTAGCATTACCAATGAAATATTTAAAATATAGCAATAAATATTTGGTGATCTAATCGTGCACAAAATGGAAGACTTGAAGGGAAATGATGCAGAGGACATTTTTATGAACGAGAATTGTCTGCATAGGACCAGCAAGATGATATTTTCCATGCTGAAAAAATCTCAAAGTCTTACAGGATGAATGGTGAAAGGTATGTGCTCGAAAAATGTACGACACAGTTCACGTACCCAACATAAAAAAAAAATAAAAAAAACATGTCATTTAAATAATTATGCGTCAAAAGCACACCTCTCATCCGGATATGGAGGAAGCACAATACATCAACAGGATTAGGAAGCATGAAACTAAGATATAGTGAGATACCGAGATACAGACTGTAACAGCTGTGAAGACAAAACTAGGGAAAAAAGAAAAGGAGAGAAAACGGTGCGTTAGAGCATGAAGGAGTTAGTAATTGCACAGAATACGAATTTATGTTGATCGCAAAACCAGAGGGGAAGAAAAAGTCAGTCAAAAATTTAAATGGTAACAATTTAGACAATGCCCTAACAGGATAATAGTTGATTCTGCTGAAGATATTAAACGAGATTTTAAAAAAGACGAAACTGATTATGATTAAAGCTTAATCCGACATAAGAGATCAACAAATCTTATGAGAACCGTAACGTTACATTGATGGGGATATTTAAATTTTTCTCGAATTGTATACAAAGAAGATAATAGCGGTCGTGTAAAGCTACACGATCAACATTGTATTTTTAACATTTCTGGACAAATTATTCATTATGCAAAATTGTAACTCGTCTATAAACTCTTTGTAAAGAAGAATGACCACAAAATTAATCAAAGTCAGTTGAAATTATATAACTTTTTACACCACGTGAATGAAGTTAAATCCGGTACACTTTTTACAACGTGTTGACACTCATATTTCGTCGCAACAATTTCTCAGAACATTTATTATGCATGTGTTAGTAATTCATATTAAACTATGCAAATAAATGGATAATGGTACGTATATAGGAGATACAGGCAGTTGCAAAGTGTTGCAAACGCAAAGGAACAGATGGGTAAAAAAAAACAACAAAATTCAAATGCCATAGATGTAAAATCAACGAGATCCAAATCGTAATACACTGGAGAAAATGAAACGATTAGAGATAAAAAAAAAAAAACAACAACGAATTTGACGTGAATGTGAAGAAATAAAAAATAAATGTAGGTTTTGTATTTTTGTATATAAAGTCAATTTCACATTAATGTCATGACATTTAAAAATTAATTTGCATCATGTTCAGACATTGATGCAATATCTATGTTGTATACCCTAGATATTCAGCGGAACCTTCACACGTGTCCATTCCTATTGCACATGTGCTGAGCACGGCGACAAAACTGGATGAATCAAGTCTTAATGTAATAGGCTCTTGTTGTAAACAAAATAGGTTCTACTTCTAATGCAAAAACAACACTCGTTCACAAACCGTTAAACATTTCTTTTAAACGTACCCTAAAATATTATAGTGAAAATTCTCGTATGATGTACAGAGCGTATGGTAACATGAATGTCTGAACTAGATACGAACTAGACAAGAAAACAATCGAGAGAGAGAGAGAGAGAGAAAGAGAGAGAGAGAGAGAGCAATACCTTTTTCGAACCAGGCAAAATGTGACTCAGCCAACATAATTATGAAACAATTTAATTTGATCTGCTACAATTGGAACATTCCGCCACATCATTACCGGAGATGCAATAGGGGAAAACGAACTTGAAAGTTTTACATTGATAAGTAATATCGGAAACCATGTAAAGAGATTTATTTCATGCGGAAACAAAATATTAACCGTGGAAAAAGATTTTGTTGGAGGTAATATAAGATAAAATTACCACACATCTGTTATAATGAGAAAATCAACACAGACGAAAATACTAGTTGGACTTGCTTTTTTTCTACAAGGCAGAAACGGACTCGCAGATGTGAAAATAGCTAGAATGAATATAAGATTGTATGTAACCTATATTAAAGTGCGCATGCTCAGAACATAACATCTGTTAAACAGGATATATCCACAATATAAGACACTGGTAAAACGTTATTTGAGACTCTAGCACATGATAAACTAGTCAGATGAAAACATTACAGTGGGATTTCAAACTATATAAAAGCTTAAAAGTGATATTAAACTATGACGTTGGTGATGTATGGCATAGTAATAAAAATGGATAATATCATTAGATACAGTATGCAAAAGAAATCCAAGCACCAGTTTAAATTTCAATTAAACCTAATCATTAATATAGCTGCTGTAAAGAATGGTATTTCAAAGGTTCATAAACGAGCTGTGACAGAAAAACAAAAAACAAATACTGCAGACGACCCCCAAAAAGAGCCAAAAGGAATAAGCATTATATACAGAAGAATGATTATGATGACTCTAATCCGCCTGTCGAAAATATAATGATGCGATCCGAGACTTTGACGTCCAAATGACACATTAAAATAACAGAATTGTGGACAAAGTTCAATATATAAATATTATTTTCTTTAAGAAATATTGATTAATGAAATAAACAAACAATCATTTATATTGATACTAACTATTGCATGAGATCCTGTAAATTACTTGAATATAACGATGCGATCCGAGACTCTGACGTTCACATGACACATTGCAACAACAAAAAGATGGAAAAAGTTAAATATATAAATATTATTTTTTTTAAGAAAATATTGATTAATGAAATAACCAAACAACCATTCATGTTGATACTAACTACTGAAAGATCATGTAATTTACTTGTTCAAATAATGTATGATTTCACCAAATGATTAGATTCGATAATTTTCTAAGTTGCCAATGGCAATATGTGGTGAAGGCATAATTGTGCTTTGCACATGAGCTTTTCTCAATCCTCTTTGACGATGTGTGAAACCTTTTGATCAGAAACGTAAATAGCAATCCCAGTAATGCCAGACAAAAAAAAAATTAAATAGTGAAATCAGCTTGGAAAGAAGCAATCTGTCTAGCTGCTTTCGAAAGTCATAATTATACTGTAGCTAATTCCAGGCAATGCCTCTGCCGCTTTATGGCTTACTAAAACAGATAATTGCCAATATTTATTAAGCCGTTCTTAATTTTGTCATCGAGTCATGTTAGCCGCCTGATGAAACATAACCTTCTACTAAACCTCTTAAACATTTTGTTATAGACCGGTCAACAGTTGATATTGTCATATACATTTTAGAGACTGTTACAGCTATTGTTAAACCCATTTGATTTAAACAGATTGTTCAGCTATTCGACGAACTTTAATTTCTCTTTTTCATTAATTCTTTCAATATTTTGTTTCTTAAATATATCTCCAAATCTGTTATGTGTTCAATTAGTTGTGCTCCTTTTCCTTCAACACTTCCGCCTATTATTTGCAATAAGGATATTTTGTTTAGATCTGCTTCCTAGTTTCCTTCCTTCTTTTGTTTTTACAACTCATTAATCTCTTTGCAAGCGTTTCGGTCTTAATTTTCGTAAATTCTATTTCGTCTTTTACAGAATTACATAATTCCTTAATATTTTTTTTCCTCTTATGTGTATCCATACTGATCTATTAAATGTTCTGTTTCTCTTCCTTGATGAAACGGCTGATCATGTATCTTGCTTACATCGCTATTTCCTCGGGTAGTCTTACCTTATGTCTTTGTACAACAGTGGGTTCTGATGGATATTTAGGTTGAGATTCCTCAACAGGTCCCACTCTTTGTAAGTGTTGCTAGTTTTGTCCAGCCTAATGTGATCATTCCAGTCTGGCGTGCTGTAGTCATGAATGATAGCATCGATATGATGTTGCTTTTTCAGAATATTAATTTCCTTGGTCTTTTGATTGGAGTCAAGTTTTGCATATCACCGTGGGGCTTTTTTTAGATCATTAAATTATTGTTTTAGAATTCGCAGCGATCTTCATCTATGCCATGTCCAGTTTGTATCTGCGCCTTATATCAACGTGTATTTGATCTTGTGTTTTTAATAATCATCATCTTACAAAGGATTTTCAGTTGACTTATCAAACTCATCATCGCCATCGTGATAAAATATTTACAAAAGGTACACGCCATTTATCATGCATTTAAATGAACTGTATATGTGTTCTGTTGAATGTTTATATAAACAACAACATATCTTTCCACAAATCATGCAAAATTGTGGATTTTGTGATAATTACAGAGTTATAAAGCGTCCTGTATCAAAGTTTGAATGCTTATATGATATAAAATTTCATCAACATTTATTGAACAAATGATTGAATAATATGCAAACACACCCGTAAATAGTGAAGATTCTGCTATTTAGGGAGCACGTGCTTGCGTCACGTTGTCAGTGGTTCGCAGATTCATAATTGCCAACGGCACACAAAGGTCACCCAGATGGATAATATCACAAACGCAAAGCATAATTTTACTATTATATAAATGGCAAAGTAAACTGGAAATAGAAGTATGATTTATCGAATCTAAAATTTGCAATACCCCACTTTCTCCAGAAAGTGAAGAATCCAAACAGAAGTTCACATATCAGTTGTAAATAGAACATGCAAAAAATGAGGAGCTGCAAAATATGAACGGAAAAAAACAACAGAAATCATGAAGACATGTACAGTCCGTGGAAATACTGTAGCTGCTTATAATTGATAAGTCATTGACAGATGTTGTAATTAATTAGCAGATTTATTCAAGTCAACAATTTAGAGACTGTGCTGAATATGATTCCATAATTTGAAATGGAATATAATACTTCACAGGATTTTTTTTTTATTTAAGATACGATAAAATGTGTGCAAGTTTAAAAATGTTAAAACATAGATATTCAAAAGACCAACAGAAAAAGACAAAAGAAAACATCGAAGAACGATTGTTAAATAAATGTGTTCTGGTTGATTCGTTGTTGATACTGTAGCTATTATCTCCATTGGTATCATACCTCTATTATTACTATCGTGCAATAAAGATGTTTATAGAACCAACCTGAGCAAACAAGACGTAAAACAAACTAATCAAAGTTATTCCAAAATATCCCTTATAATAATATTTTGAATAATCCAACTTTTATTGTGCTGTTAAATCTGTTTTCTTGAATGCATCGAAGCATACTTTCTGTGCCTTTTTTGTATCAATACATTTCTTATCTGTTGTTCATGGTCAGAAAGATCAAAGAGGAACACGAAATGACGTAATCAGTGTCTGAATCTTAATCGCTTGCATTTATAGATGGAACACCTAACATTTCAAAATCGTATTTGATGATAAGCTTTGTCTCGAGTATTGAAAAATTCTGTTTGGGACTTTGTTGTGTTTATTGTCATAGTATATTTGTAAAAAAACACCAGCTATATTGCTGTACTCATTGCCATGTTCTGAATGTTCTGTTTGCTTTCATTTCATAACTGAATAATGTATGTCCTTCTATACGTTTTGCAAAGATCACCGTTAAATACAATTACTTATTTCTCGTCTTTGCCGAATCAAATTTAATTTTTTTTCACCGCTCATAGCAACAGTGAAAGTTTGTATATTGGTTTCTCTGGGCATGCTCGTTTATAATTAACCTTTCAAAATTAAGAAAGCGTGTTGTCTAACTGAAAATTTTTTGGGATAACTTAAACAGAAAATAACAAAGACAAAAACTCAAGATTATTCTACAGTTAGGAATAAACCTAAATTGATAACTTCATTACCCCTAAAGATTCAAACAGAACTGAATTTGGCAGACACCTTGAAAAACATTCAAAGAAATATTAAAACTTAACATTTCAAAAAGAGGACAAAGCTTTAAGGTTGAAGATCATGCAAAATGCACAGCATCAATGGATGACGGAAATAACAAAACTTTACGAAATTCAATCAAATGCATTATTATAGAGTTTCTGTTTTGGGCATCTTGTTTAATTGGTTAAAATGTAATGTTGTTTCATTACAAAGGTTTTAAGATTGTGCCTTCGGCATTCATGCAGGGCAGATGTATTAGAGCAACAAGATCAACCCATGTATGTACCTTACAACCCAATGTACAAAATGCTTTAATGTTCCATGTAATAAATAACATTGTATTTGTTTACAGACGAATGTCGAGCGTCATAACACGTATTATTAGCTGTTTACCATGTAACACTTAACTCTGTTCTTATAGGTGCCCACGTCATACATTAGAAGTTGTTTAAGCAGTCAATATGTCCACCATCAATCGCGGATACTGGGGACAAAATTGTAAAAGTAATTATTCCATTTTCACTTACTTTGCAGTTGAATACCTGACAGGATATGAGCTTTATCGGAAACAAAAATAAAATCGAATGCTTGAACGTTTTGGGCAATACATAGAATAGCTTGTACATGCAGACAAAGGTCAGCTGAAACAAAAAATAATATGAAGATAATTTATTATGCAACATTACATTATGCTCTAACTGTTGCCTACTGTATGCTTTTCAATTAGTCCACCGTCAACAATGGATAGCGTAAAAGTTCTAAAGTTGATTATTCAAGTTTCATTTATGCAATTCACAACCGACTCCCTAATAACGCGCTAACTTTTAGCTGACAAAATCGTTACTCCAGAATTGTTTGCACATTCGGTGCAGCCTTTACTGTACTTTTTTTCCGGCACAGTAAATGAGTGTCTCTTGATCAAAGGACTGATCCTTCTTCCAAGCACACGCTCTGCATGATTATGTTTCTGTTTTGAAAAGTAAATAAAGAAAGATTATGTAGCAACTGTCAAGGAGAATGCAACATATACAAACAACGAAACTATTAAACTTGATATCATTGCTATCATTACCGAATCTAAAGCAGTCTCTTTTCTACATATAAATGAGTGAAACACCATAAGGGGATGTCACTCTGGAACAACACCTCCTTGATATTCTACACTCTTTACACTGAGACATGGGGTCATGGTATGGGTTTCACGTTCACCTTTCTTTCAGTGAAATCAAGCAGACGATAGACGTATTATCGATTCTTTGCAATACAATATGTAGAAAATTAACTTTACAATCGCAGCTGCAACAATTGGAGAAGGATCTGAACGATGAAATGCAACAAAATTCTATAAGGAGATTACGAATAACAAAACTTACTGACTTTAACAACAAGATAATTGCTAACACTAATACGTTGTGAAACTTGTAGAAGAAAGCTGATTTAGCAATGATACCAACACGTAGAGAACATTAGGTACAAGATAAATGTGAATGGCAGAATGATAGAAGATACGAAGACAACGTACGATTATCTATAGCAGATCTGATTGAAAAAATCAAAACAATAAACGATGTTGCTTTTTTGACAAGTTATAAGAAGAGGTGGAATAATCAAAAACAGATACGACAGTTCAGTTGCAGAAGAATACGTCGATCGACACAGACAATACGATATAACGTGTAAGGAAAGAGTACAGTGGTTTGGAACAAACTTTTACAACGAAGACAGTTGCAGGAGCAAAAACAGAAATATAACAAATCGCGCGTGCTTAAAAGTTGTTGAATTGATAAGAGAGATAACGAAATTAAGGAAAACATTGAGACATTTAAACTGGATTGAATGCGGAAATGGACATAGAGAGTCTTGCACTGGGGGTAGAATCGATGAATTAAAAATTGAAATCGATGATAACAAAACAAGTCTGAAGAAAAAATCTCAGCTAATGCCTTGATGTATAATGCTTTACGATTTTCGCCTTGTCGCTACTATGGAGAACCCGGATTGGTATTGACTGAAATGGGAGTATATTAGACGTGGTGTCAACTGTTAAACAGATACTCTAACCACAAAGAACTTCTATGAAGCACAACAAAGTTAAGATTGTTAGACGTGTTGTAAGTCTGAAATTCGTCTCAGATATTAGTAAAAAATTATTACATTTAAACTTGCATCTTGTACAGCGGCACCATCATAATGAACAGGGTCTAGTTGGTAATTTTTCATACAAACAATACGAATCTCTTCAAGAAATGTCACTTACTACTAAAGTATATATAACGAAGTTGTGGTACTTGAATTTCGCATGCGTTGAGAAAAGCGAGTATATTCGAAGGAAAATTATAACGTTAATAACAAAATAGAATGTTCCTGACTGATCTCAACAATGTCTCGTAAATAAATTCGCCTGACGGAAAAAAAATAAACTACCAATATATCTATTTCCATGATTTTATCAGATTTACTCTTGCAAATTATTATACTGTAGAGTTTGAGAATATAAACACTGGATCAGCGTATTGATCCGCAGTGCACTTTTATTTTAAGCTACTAGAAATGCGAGTACAGTCCGGATATTAACGACTGGGCTTTGTTCTATTCGACCAGATTCTAAACGGTGCAATATTAAGGACCGAATTTCCAAACTGACCGGTTGGAAAAGAAAATATAAACTTACTTTCTATTACTTTCAGTTCCAGGTGCTTAATAAACACATGCTTAATCTATACCAATACACAGTATGTTGTTACGTATATGTAATTAAATTGTTTGTGTGCTAGTTTTGAAATTCTTTTTATTTTATTTTTGTTTCATTACATTTTATTGTAATGATTATTGAAAGGATTCGAAATTCTTTTTCAGTAATTCGAAATTTTCTTTTAGTAAATGTTGTTTATTTAAGACGTAAAACGTGTTACATGAGAATTATTTTTAGTTAACCTAGTTCGTCATGGGTTGGCAAGAACGTAAACAGACAGTTAAAATGATTGGTCAGTATCAGGGCCATACTTTGATTGCGTGATCACTATGTGTAAACAACGTTTATTTATTACTGGTTCTTAAGTGGGGCTACACTGGCGTACGTGATAGATCTCTTGTAATAAGAGACCACATGACCCATCTCGCGAGACTTGAAATGATGTTTTTTGGGTTTAAATACGCATTCTTAATATTTTTCTGTCAGAGTCATTTTAACATCTTGAAGGAACAAGGTGTTGTTTTTACTTGTTGCCAGATTGTTTGTTTTTCATCTGATTTTTGGATTTAATAATTTATTCTCCTGGAGACTAGACAAGTTGACTTTCTTATAAAAAATTCTGAAAGATATTCATGGAAATTTATTCTGGAATTATTCGGAAACAAAAACTGATTCAATTGAGGAATTGTTGATATTCGTACATTGGACCACATCTGACGTCATCGCCTTCCATATTTGTACGTCGTCGAGATTCGAACCTGGATTCTAATAGAACTATTTAGTGATAGGACTTGTGTTTTCATTCTTAGGATCAAATTTTGGATTATATTCACAAACCGTAAGTCCTATTTACCAATTTTTACATTGTTTTCTACGGAAATAAATTATTTTGTTAAAATATAAAAAAGCTTGTTGACTTCACTCTTTTCTTCTGTTACATTTGTACGAGCCTACAAGTAACAATGTGCTATATCCATTCACGGTGTCTGTTAGGCTCTCGCGCTGACATTAAATTTGTAATGACGCATTTATAAATGCTATCGTCTTTTCAATTTCCCTCTAATTTTGTCATTGTAAAACACGCCAAATCCCATCGTTTAATAATTGCATTGTTTTATTTTGTCAGATAGCAATAGTACATGATAGATTAAGGTTTGTTCACACGGGAAAGAACCTTTTTATGACTGGTAAAAGTAGAGTAATGTGTGCAAAAGTGCAATCGACGGTAAGATACAGAAAGAAAAATCGTTCCCGTAATAAAGACCGATATGTTTTATTTCTGTCGCGTTGAAAGTTTTATAACATGCATATAACATGCATTAAAAACCTTGTAAAGAGGGACAGGGATGAAAAATAGAGATGTCTCCCATATCGGTAGGTGTCATTTGCATGGTGGATTCAAATAATTTTATATACTTAAACAAAAAAAAAAAAAAAAAAAACCTTCCATTGTTACATATGAATTAGCGACAACAAACAATCCAAGGCTCTCAAAGACTTCAGAGTCCTCTCTCCCCCGTAGATATGTGTATTTTAATTAAAAGACAATCATGGAATGATTTACACGGTGAATTTTTTAAACGTTCCTTTATGAAATACATTTCTTAAATTCAGGCTTCCTTTAAGACAAGTTTCACCATACCCTTTGAGGGTTAATAAAAATTTGAGTGACCTTTGAGGTGAAGATGAAGAAAGAGAATGAGGAAGAGGAGGGAAGGAGGGTAGCAAGTGAATGAGACGATTATATCAGGAATCCAAATCAGCGCCTGATGGATGCAAAGTGGATGAATTAAACACAGCAGTTTAGAAATTATTGAAGAGTGTAACCAGTCATTTGCTGAAAATATGGCACATTTGAGGCAAAATAAGATATCAGAAATTCATCTATTGTATTCTGTGCATCCATTTCCAAACAACAAACTATTTTTCTTTTGTAACTTCTCATTCGGACCATCCTCATCTCAGTCCCATACGAATCCAATAACTTCAATTGTCTGAAAGAGACTCGTGGGTTATCGTAGTGATGGCTCCCATGGGTTATCGTAGTGATAGCTCCCAAACTGATAAGTTTTTGAGGGACAAATGTCCAGTTACAGGCTTATAACACGATAGATCTTGAAAATAACACTGGGCAACGTTTCAACAATCTATGGAATAACTGCACATGTAATTTTTCATGTTATCCCTGAAACCTTTAATGAAAATATCGAAGAAATCATTTTGTATCACTTATGTTTCGTTGCTGATGGTGATGATATGTCATATCTTCATTGTGACATTAATGAAGTTATTATTATTATTATTACGTAATAACAACGAATGGCAATTCAAAATGGCAATTATTTACATCCAGTATCTAGTATGCGTTATAAGAGGTCGGTGACGTTCCAGTTGGTAACTTCTCAGTTGATCATGCGGTCAATCCAATCGTAAGAATAGCCGAGGTAGTACGGATCGATTGCGGTTTCTTTTTCTTTTATTTTTCTTTCTCTTTAAAGATATTTCCTGCCAACAAAATGTATGATTGCTTTGACATACATCCCAGGATTATTTTGTTCTCGCTGATATAGCTGCGGTGGCCTGCGTGGTCTTTTGAGTATCCATTCATACAGCCTTGTCTATTTTCACGATACATATACCACAATGGCGAGAAAAATTTACTCACGCTTGCAATGACTGGTTAAGGGGGTTTATACATATTCTTAAAAAACGAGGAAATCTTAGCACATACAGTCACATGTGATAATGAACCTTCGCGGATCATCTTCCATAGCTTGCGACGATGTCCGTAGGATTGGCCTCCATGTCGCAAATGTCGAATGTGCTTTCCGTCAATCAGAATACCACACTTCGAGTGATACAGCGCAGAAAGGCGGGAGTCGTCAGAAAATGGCGAAGTAGTTCAGTCACACGCTTAAGTATGCCATGGAAAATACATCAATATAAAATGCATTATAGTGCATGCATAAATACTGTTTAAAAAATTATCTGGTGAGTTCATGCTTGAAAACAGAATCTTGAGAAAGTTCTGGCTAAGAGTAAGTCATCTCAGTCAAGTTGCCAGTAATAAACGGCAAGATGGTGTGATGGGCATATGACGGTAAGCACGGTACCTGTTTATCCAATAGCGGACACTGTATGTAGTATTTCTGCAATCTGATTAATATCAGATCTCCACTGTCCTACGTGAAGGACAGATGAGATCTGATATTAATCAGATTGGTATTTCTGAGGTGTTTTTCCGTTTATTGGCGGAAAGGCCTGGTTGTGTCCCGTTTGAGCTTCCGTTTGTTGCCTAAGGCAACAATTTGATTCAAATTGAGATCTACCGGTACTTATTAATAAGTGCATGTGACTGGCACTCAAAACAACCATCACTAACTATAAATCTCTCTAACAAGAACTGCAAGGCTTTATCTTATTTGCTAGAATTTTTTGTTTCAAAAATACATTTTTCACCAGAACATTAAAATTTATCGGTGACTGTCAATCTCCGCTGTGGTGGAAATATCGATTTTAATCAGATTAGTAAAAACTTTAAGACCTTGCAGAAATATTTAAACAGCAGCCGATTAGTCCCAAGGTCATTCAACAATCATGTATAAATTTGGATGTATTTGATGTCACTGTTTACAGTAAATTTTCTACAGTATTGCAAATTTTATGAATACACAGCCTTCTTTTTAATCATACTGGGATGACGTCAATCATAAAATCAATGCTACAACTTTGTGTGGAATAGGCATGAATGTTATTCCCTAACCTCTGAATCTCAGTCATTGAGAAGCACTGAAAACACAACCCAAAATAAATTCAACTTTTAATTTTTTTCTTTGTCATTTGTGGCTGTTTACCAAAATGAATCAGCGAAATCTCTTTACAGAAGCGAGCACCTTGACTCGATGACACAATGAAAACACTCTTGAGATAGGTAAACCATTGCGTTGTGTTTAGTGCAAGTAAATTCACTCGTATCTAAAGAATTTCCTACTCAAAGCCTTATCAAGCATAAATTTCTTTGGTTATCACACATTTCCGATAAATATCCTTCAATAAAAAAAAAATCTTGAAAAGTGTTTGACCTCGATGACAGTAAATGAAGGACTTCAAGAGATACTACTCTGTTTTTGTTGATATGCATCAAAACTACTCATTATTACAAAGGCCGCGTACTGTATTATTGCTTTTGAATCGCTTTATTTGTACCCGTACTGGCTCCAATGACGCTTTATCTACGTAATTTAACTTTGGGTAACTCATTGGTATACAAGTTCTGCACGCTAAATGCATAGAGAGATGATACTGTGATCTTGGTAAACGTACGCTCAAAGAATTCCAAAAGAATCATTAAACTGAATTCTCAAAAAAAAAAATTCTCCCTTGACGTCCATACTTTAGACTACACTTTGATTGCATATAAAAATAAGGTAAGATCTTATAAGTTATTGTGAATTTTTGCAGTCCTATTTTCTCTTGTAATTCGATTCGATGCAACAAAATAGATGGATCTTTGAAATAAAGGTCAAATCGTCATAAGATAAATTTGAAGGACTTTCGCATATATATATATATATATATATATATATATATATATATATATATATATATATATATATGTGTGTGTGTGTGTGTGTGTGTGTGTGTGTGTGTGTGTGTGTAATTTGTGAGAGAAGCAGGCAACTGTAATTTATGTAATGTATTTCAACAACGCACTGTCATGGTTTTGTTGCAAATATTAACATCTTGTTTGTTTCGATGTTTTCATATGGCGTCACAAACTTTCATGATTACTTTCTTTCAAATTCCACCGTCTTGTGGATCACCGTCATATATCAGCTGTACGCGGAAAAAAAAGCATAATACTGATCAAGAGTACGTGAACCCATTGTTCTTCGGTCACAGGAACCTTATCCTTCGACAGGCCTCTTCCTTGCCCTAAATGCAAGCCATTTACAACGTGCGCTCCTGGCCTCTAATGTAGAATTAAAGTTATTGTGCGGAAACTATTTTTCTTTGTTCATCCACAGTGATTTTGACCTTTTGACCCCAAATCAATAAGTTTCTTCCTTACCCCGATCTTCGCTAGCCAAGGTTCCGATATGTTAACCCTATCTAGACCTTGCCGGATCGAGCAGATATTTCCTTGCTTTGTCCTAGCGACATCTATTGGATTTCATGAGCTGCCTCCCTAGTACGTAATGCCAACAAACATATAGCGTACAAGAGCGGTGCACTGTATATCGGCCGAAAAATGGTGGAGGCGTTTGACTATAAATGATATTTTGTAAGTATAACAATGAAAGTATGACTACGTAACAGAGAAAAGCCTTTACATGTGTATTTGAGTGAAACGTATTTGTACAAACACAAACCGGTAGTGGAAAAATGCTTTTTTATGAGTCTATTCAAGTTGTATGCTCCGGTTGTCTCGATCAGGTAGGAACAGTGTTCAAATTTGAACAACTTAATTTGATTGGATGCGGTGGCTTGCTGCCGCATCCAATGAAATTCACAGACCCGAAGCACACACACACACACACACACACACACACACACACACACACATATATATATATATATATATATATATATATATATATATATATATATATATATATATATATATATATATATATATATATCCGCCAAGGTGTAGATAGGGTTAACATGTCCTAACGAAGATGCCTTACCCCAAATGTAAGCCATCCACAGAGACTGGCAACTGCAGATAGTTGAGAAGGAGGTGCAGAAACGACACTGGTAACAGATGGACGGATGGACATTCCGACAATTTATTAAAATTGGTATATACTTATAATATGTTGGACAGACTGATAGAAAACTATGCTTGTCTTGATATAATGGCACAAATATTTTAAGCGCATAACCAGAATAATACAGAAGACTAAAATATTCCATTATATGATTTGGTGTACGATTGGGAAATCCCAGCGGAGTTCCTGCCAACAAAGTCTGGTACTATACATGGGAAATTCCTATCTCATAAACCATACGTTTGCTTTATAAGAAAATTATGGCGCACCATCCGCATGGAAATAGCTTAGAAATACAGATTATTTTCTAACATTTGTTACATCATTAGAAAGAACTTAATAAGTATTATTTCTAGCTACAACAAAACAATGTTGTAAATAAAGATTGCTGTTTATATTTTTATTTTCTGTACTAAAACCACAAAGAACATGAAAGAAGTGTTCCTTACGTAATAAGTATGATGCTGTCATCTAATGTGTCAATAAGGGCTCTGATGTAGGATTGGAGCATTCTGCTTGCCATCTAATATGTGAATGAGGGCACCGATGTGGGATTGGAGTATCCCATGTGCCATCTCTTGTGTGAATGAAGGCACTGATGTAGGATTGGAGTATCCCATGTGCCATCTCTTGTGTGAATGAAGGCACTGATGTAGGATTGGAGTATCCCGTGTGTCATCTAATGTGTCAATGAGGTTACTAATTTGGGATTCAGGTATCCCATGTGTCATCTACTTTGTCAATGAGGGCATTGATGTGGGATTGGAGTGTGCCATCTACTGTCTCATTAAGGGCACCGATATGGGATTGGTGTATCCACTGTGTCATCTAATGTGTCAATGAAGCTACTAATTTGGGATTGGAGTATCCCATGTGTCATCTACTTTGTCAATGAGGGCAATGATGTGGGATTGGAGCATCCCGTGTGCCATCTACTGTCTCATTAAGGGCACTGACATGGGATTGGAGTATCACATGTGCCATCAACTGTGCCATTTAGGACACTGATGTGGGATTGGAACATTCCGTGTGTCATCTACTGTGTCAACGAGGGCATTGATGTGGGACTGGAGTATTCCATGTGCCATCTACTGTGACAATGAGAGTACTGATGTGGGATTCGAGTACCCCATGTGTAATCTACTTTGTCAATGAGGGCACTGATGTGGGATTGGCATATCCCGTGTGTCATCTACCCTACCAAGGAGGGCACTTATGTGGGATTGGAGACTACCATATGACATTTTCATATTGTCAGACTGTATCACCCTTATAAATGAACGAGAGAAAATGATACTGTGTGTGGTTCTACCATGTAACGAAAAACAAATTACTACTGCTCTCAATAATAATACTTTGGTTGACCCAAAAGCTGAAGGACATCTTCTTCATGTATTTTACATGTATAGATCACGTTTCACTGGATCTCGTGATATACGCAATGTCGTGATAAAAACTCTGATGTGGCGGAGTTTGAAATAATGGTACAAAATCAATCACATTTGACTGGCGATCGCTAATTCTTGCATAAGACAAACCTCAATGCTATCCGGGCTCTTCATATAGATTGGCAGAGGGCAATTAGAGAGTGGCAGCAAGAAAATAAATCTTCAGTGTCAAAAAAAAATTACGGTTTTAATTAAATTTTGGTGATGAGTGAGACATACGCAAATAATAAATAAACACTGTTGTGCCGATTACATGCATCAAAGCCTTAGTGCAAAAGTGCACGTTTGAAGCAAACTGATCCCAACTGATTGATTCGAGAATTCAGTCACCTCCTTGTTTGGCATATTCACATTCTAGATTCTTCCGCCAAATATATATATAATTTTGACACACCTCATGGTCCAGTCTCTTCGCACTTTGACCGTTACATGTGAAAGTTGAGGCCGCTTAGTTGTCAGAGCGTCCGCCTCGGATGCGGGAGGTCGCGGGCTCGAACCCCGGCCGAGTCAAACCAAAGACTTATAAAAATGGTACTGACAGCTGCCTCGCTTGGCGTTCAGCTTTAAGAGATTAGTGTTAGGACTGGTCGGCCTTGTGTCGGGATACTGTGACTGGGTGGGACATGATGCTACATGTCTTCGGCATGATGACCCATTGTTAGGCCTCACTATAAACTGCCACACTGCAGACATCGTAACGATATGACTGAAAAAATGTGAAAGCTACGTTAAAAATCCACACACACACACACACACACACACACACACACGTGAAAGTTGCTCCACAAAGCCATTCGAGACATTCCGCATAAGAGACCAAAAGAGATTGTGCCTGAGCACAACAAAAGTGCGATAGGAACCTCAGCGTATCTGCTAATATCATGTGTATTCGGTACATTTTCAGTATACCTTTTTGTTTCATGTAAACTGAATACCCTTCTTCAGACGTTATTTTTGATGAATTAAATATTGCAACTGTATTGCGATAGCAAGGTAGGGACAACATGAATGACCTTTGATGGGTATTCATAATCTTGAAACATTAGCACAAGTAAGTAATTGTCTGTCGACAATTATGCACGTGTACAAATGGTAGGCAATCCCCCACAGTAAGATTTATCATTTCATCTTGATTAGAAAGTTGGGGACGATCTTCGCTGTCAGAGATTTTAACTTTGCGGCGCATAGAAGCGAAGAAGGTCACACGAAACAAATCCTTGAATGGCAATTAAAACCATGGAGCGACGACTAAATCCAGATTAAAATCTTGCTTAGCTTGAATATTTTTGTGAACTTTTAAAGCTTTTCACGTTGTTTTTGATGTTAAAAGCTGATTACGCGGTTCACATAACATTTAAGTGGACACAATAAAAGAAGAGAAGGAAAAGAACAAATGATATCCAGCTTTCTGCAGACGACACATGCCAATCTACAGTTCTGCAGTATTGTGTCATATAATTTTGGTTGATGAAATCTTCGATTTGGAACATTTACTTTTTATATGATTGAAGTGTCAAAAGAACGTAAGTCCGGTGAAATCAGTAAGCATGTATTTAACGCTGATATACAAAAACATATTTTTAAAGATCGGAAGAATTTTATCTCATTTCTCATATCTCATTTCTTGCATCTAGAAATCAATTAATGCAGGAAGCCTCTTCTCTTGAATGAAACTATGCTGAAAAAATAACTTCGTTGTACCGCATAATTAGAAATGTACTTATAAATCACTTGTCTAAAGAATATATTTTTTAATTTAACTTATAATACACGGATATCTGAAACTGTTTGTTCTGACTTAGAGAACTTAGGACTAGAAGTTTAATCCAAAGTCCGGAGTGTTTTAGGCTGAATATGGCGAGGGAACTTCTTCGGATGGACCAGCATTAATTTGCAAGAAAGGATCAACTATACACTTAAATTGTATTCATTCTTTAATGCCTCCCCTATATGATTAATTGAAATATCGCATTGATTTTGATCCAAGATCAATATGAAGAGATACTCGGCCTATCAAATCGTACTGGTGGTCCCTTATATTTTAAACGTCTAATTGTTTCTTAATTTATTTTATTGCCTAATACAGGAAAATGGAACCATCACAAGCGCCCACTGGTTTTCTGGCTGGAGCGATACCTAAAAATGGAGTGGTGTGGAGAAGTGAAAACGTATTTCCGTATATTCATTGAAACACACACACACACACACACACACACACACACACACACACACACACACACATATATATATATATATATATATATATATATATATATATATATATAAATTCCTGCTTTCTTCCAAATCAAGACAATATACAATATATAATATAACTGATAACTGTATAGCAGAAGTCTTTTACATTCAAACCACCATCAGTTTCATCCTCATACCATATGTAACCGCTTTTCTGATGTAAGATCATCTGGCCGATGGAAGGGTAAAAATAAATACTTATTACGTGACATATGCACGAGTGCATCTCCCTCCGTCTGCTCGGATGTTATGAGCTTGTTTCTTGTGAACTTGAATTTATTCGAAGGAAAAAGCGGAAGCAAAAAACTTCAAAGATTTTCTAAAAGTTACATTCAGCTGAAGAAAAACGCATTCTAAAGGAAGCAAGATGGAACATGAACATTAAGCACGACATGGGTCCGTATACTTAAAGAGCAAATCGTTCACTGTGCACTGCTAGTTTCATTTTTTCCGGTTCGATCCTCAAACTGGGATGCGTTAAGACTGGACAATGGTCGCCCTACAGTAAACAGTATTATTAAGATCTTAACAAAATCAATAGGATTGCATAGTGGAAAGAAACAAGAAGACAGGCATTATTAGCATTAACTTTACAATTACTCAAAATAAATATAACTAGAAAAAAAAACATGGTATACTTTAGACGCATTCATAATTGAAATTCTACGAAACGTAAAAATGGGTGATTTACATGCAACTGGAAAATATTTGAATCCGAAGCTTTTAGATTGATCATTTACAGAACGACAGCACGGAAGAAAGCTTATCGCATGAACGCATAAACAATAGTTCAAAGACTGACAGCTTACCATAAGAAGGAAGGCACAAACGTTTTTTTTCCTTGACTTTTGGCCTTATATGATACAATAACGGATGGTTTTTGCCTTATACTAAGTAGCTCAATTAGTCCGAATAGTCTCAATCGTGGAAAATCTAGCGTCCGGATGTGATAAATTGGTCCAAAAAGGATGTTTGTGGCGCCTATCAAAGTGCAATTGGAAAAAGTGGTTTGCGTACGTATCTCTTCAAGTCATTAGCTCTGTTAAGCAACATAAATTTTTAATAATTATTGACCTAATATGTCCATCGTACTCTTTGCAGGGGTGATTGCAAGATTTTTTTTTTCTTTCTATTTCCTCTTGAAAATGGGTTTCAGCGCGCGCAGATACGAGTGGCTCGTTTGACGAGTAACATCTGTTAAATGCAGTTATCGAGCTGAATGTATGAAGACACACATACAGACATACAGTGCCGGATTAAGCCGTTCCAGGCCCCTAAGCAATGAAAATATTATGGTGACCCCGTCCCACAAAATGTGAAACTGTAAAACTAAAAAAAAAAAAAAAAAAATATTAAAAGCTAAAAAGTCGGGAAAATACCAGTGTTGCCATCATTCCAAATCAAAATACTCGCACATGCTGATCGAAATGGTCATATATAATTCAGTCAATTTTATCATCAACAATCAATTTGAATTATTTTTTCTGATTGCCCTTGTTGGGCTGGTGCCCTAAGCACGTGCTTAATGTGATTAATGGGTAATTCTCAAAAACATATTTGACCGCTGGCAATAACCTGCTGTCATTTCACAGCACATATATTCACTGCAACAGCTGTAAGAAATACGTAAATAAAAAACACCTATTTGACGTGTACAAAGGAAATTTCAGTTTCACATTTTAACATCGAAGGTATTTAAATCTGTACTAATGACGCTGGTCAAGCGTATCGTAAATGGTTTCGATTCGAACTTAGGTGACGTGTATAGTAGACGTTGAAGTTTTGAGTGTTTTCTTTTGAGTTTATAAATGTGATTTGCACGATGAAATTCATATTTTCTTTTTTACGGAGGTTTAAAGAAGATGGTGATAAGCATTGCTGAAAATGGTCCTATATCCATTATTTAAGTGAAAATTGTACTCTTTTTCGGGATGAAAAGAGCGCGTTTAACCGAGGTCTCGAACCGGACCCTAAATCCACCACTGGATTTGGTAATAAACTGTCGTGGAGATTTTATTCTCTAAGGACGGTGACGGAGGAAGCGAAATAGAGGAATGCATGGCGTAGCACAGATAAATATTTTTCTTTTCTCAATGAATCTCCCGAATCGCTATTTCATAGTCATGCTGAATCGCAATTATAATGTGCGCTGAATTGTCTTCCCCGAATTCAAGTACATGTACATAAAATTAATTATAGACAGCACAAAAATCGGCGTATTCCCTCTTATGAACATGGTATTTGCTTACCCTCCCGCTTGTTTGTACCCCGTCACCCCTACCGATTTTATAACCGAAACGCATCAAGAACATAAAAATGCATAAATCTTAGTCATTTTATTAGTCAATGTTTAATTTCTAAACTGATTGTCACCAAGGGATCCATAACACTGACAACTTCTTCGAATTTCCAACCATGCGCGAGTTTCTTTGCTAACACGGCGCCATATTTGCGCGGGCCAGACTATTTTTTAAGATAACAGATGTGATAGTTCGTCCTCGTCGATACTCTGCATAATTCCTTAAATTTGATAACTTTGGGGCGTTACATCCTTTAGAACACACTGTTGCAAGAGCTAGAAATAATAATTTTATTTAATTCTTATTTAAGAATATTAAAACTAGACATTGCAAATATTACTTTTTGTTTAAAAAAATAAATCTAGACATTGCAAATATTGGGTGAAGACATTTTTTTTGTGGGTTTTTGTTGGGGTTTTTTAAATCTCTGAAAATGGACTGGGCTAGAAACCGGAAAAGGACCGTGAGCAATCTGTCTGGTTGTTCTGTAATGACAGCATCATTTTGGTTTTAAACAGGAAAAAGATGATATTGTTAGTGGTCACCTGGCGACAATCAAGTTAGAAATTATAAACTAATGAATGAAATGACTAAGTTTGTTAATTGTTTAAAATATCATTTACGCTTTTGGTTTTTGAAATCGGAGGGAGAAGTGGGCGTACAAAACGAACGGGAGGATACGGACATATACTATCCCTGCCGACATGCAGCAATGGGTTACTAGAAAGACCGAAATACGCTCAGAACCTAAATACACAAGCTTGTACAAGTTTTCGATACCGATATACCAACAGTATCGGTATATCAAATTGTGATCCGCCCGTATCTTATTAATACGCATATATAAATATTGTTTCAACTGTATGCTATCGATTATATCGATCATTGTTGAATTTCCACTTATTCGTCATTAGTGACGTAAGGAAATAAAGATAAAAAATATTAATAATCCCCGTTTCCTAACTGAATTTAATATGGTACACAATTTCATTGCAATCCTCTCTCTCTCTCTCTCTCTCTCTCTCTCTCTCTCTCTCTCTCTCATGCATAAGGGTCAAATTACGCTGGAATCTGGAATTAAAATGAAAAAGAATTCGGGCTTGATAAAACCTTTCAAACTGAACTTACACCAAGTAACCTACAAGAACCTGGTTTTGTCGCAACGGTATGTGTACACTTTCTTTGGGATTTATCTACACTGATCATTGGTGACGTAAGAAAATAAAGATAAACAATTTTATTAATCCCCGTTTTCTAACTGAATTTAATATGGTACACAATTTCAGTGCAATACTCTCTCTCTCTCTCTCTCTCTCTCTCTCTCTCATACATAAGGGACAAAATACGCAGGAATCTGGAGTTAGTGTGAAAAAGAAATTCTGGCATGATAAAATCCTTGAAACTATGGGGCTATGTTAAGTGCAATGTATTGCCAAAGAATGTTCTGTATGATTGATATTATGTACAACGATCGATGTATTTTACGATATCCGCCATCTTTGTTTTGGAGGCACCTCACTATTTCACTATGCAGTGTGTACAAGCATTATTGAACACCAATAAACCGTTTATATAACGCTTTTTACGTAGAATAAGTTATGCTCAACAATAAAATAATGTACTTACCATCACCTATAAGGTTAACGCATCCGCATAGAGCATGTTCTAATTTTTTCCCGCACCACCAACTTATTTGGAGGCCAATGTTTACAGTCTGACACAATGATTTTAGTGTTTGGTCTTACATTTGTAATTAAAAGTGTATATAATTACCATTCAATATTTGTCTTGAATATCAATATTTAACGATAATTAGTATTTATTGTGTCTTAAATACCTGTTAGCAATATGTACTATTTTGGCGGAGTGTTACAGTGTGTAGTGCAACCGAAGGTTATAAGTAGGGGTGTCGTGCACGCCAGTAGGTTTCTCTTCAACCGGCATAGGGTTTGTATGCAAATACAATATATATGCTGTATAATCGGCTTCCAAAAAGTGATAAGGAATGTTATCATTCTCTAAATATAAATTAATAGAAAGTAACCATATTAGAAAATATACATTCATTTCTGCAATATAAATATTCAGTACATTTCCGTACGAAAGAAAATAAAAGCAAAGATATAGCGTAAAGTACTTTTACGTCCGGATATAGGGCCTCCATAACGCTATTTCAGGACTTTTGTACGACTATATTTTGATCGTAACAGAAATGGTTATTTGAATCCGTTTGTTATAGGGATTTTAATGTTACCCCTGTGAATATGCTTCAATCTTAATAGTAAATTATATGTGATCAATATTATTTATTGAATATAAATTGTTGAGAATGTTGGTTATAATTACACGCATTGAAATAGGGAACACTATAAGAGCTTACGTAAATACTGTTATATTTATTTATTTATTTACTTATTTATTTACTGACATTTGAAGACTAGAATAAATCCTCTATTTTTCTCATTCAGAGTTTCTGTTCTCTATATACTTGTGATAGATACATAGTTTCTTCACATATAGGTAGCTAATGTAACAAGCCATAATTTCTAAGGGGATTTCGTCGGTTACCAGACAACTTTCTATATATTACCGATACATCCTAACATTGCATCCAAATCAATGTTTCAATTTAAGAATTCATGAAGTCCAGAAACAGAAAGTAACTGTCTAAATGTAAGTGAGCTTGCGCTGAAAATTAAACCGGGATGAGAACGTTACTGTGGTGGCAGCGGTAGGATACCTCCTGGAAGATACATCATTTGGTACTTCAAAAGAATGGAAAGAAATATGGCGTACACAGAGAGGTACAGTGGAGACAGAGCACCGGTTGCTCGGAGAATTAAACTGACACAGGCTTTTGCGTATACAGCGGGAACACTAAGTGGGAAGTGCAGTTAAGGCTGCCAGCTTCTGACGGTGACCTTGAAATAGAATTTACAAGTCAGAGGGAAAAATGTCAAACTTCGGAAGAGATAAGTAAGGAAAGGGAAAACTTACATTATCGATTGGATATGCTACAAAAGGCATATGACGACCTGAGAAACACAATGGTGAGACAGCGACTTGACATCCACGAGCAGCTGTTGTTTGTGGATCATTCTAGGGGAATTTCTGGTCGTAGTCGAGGAGAAGTGTCCGAGACAGGGGGAGCACACAATTCCAGAAGTTATGCTTCAAACTTTGAGGTTGGGGCGGGTTGTTCAAGCACTAATTTGGGTACTGTGCTGGGCACCACGGGAATATCCAGGGATTTTCAATTTGAAACACGGCAGAGGATCTTTGGGACATCTGTTTCCTATTCTGGTGGCGATGGAACTGATCAGCGGTCAAATAGAATTGGGAGGTTACAGGATGTCAGTGATGATCCAGGTTATTTAAGTAGAAGTCATTCTCATGTCCGGTTTAAACACGTTACAATGTCAATGATACAAAGTTACAATAGTCTGTCGACACTATACGGTAAATTTCTTGTTGCTGTTGTTGTTGTGGGGCTTAACGCCATTTTTCAGCACTCGATAGGCTATACATGGCGGCCAGTATTAATGGTGGAGGAAGAAACCGGGAAATCCGCGGAAAGAACCACCGACCCACGAGAAACTACTGGCAAGCTTTCTCACATATCCACATTCGCCGAATCTTAGACTCGAACCAACGCAGACAGAGGTGAGATGGCAGTGATCCGTAACGGACAGCGCTTTAGACCTCTCGGCCACTCGGGGCCCCGGTAAATTTCTTGGTTACCAGACATGCATACTGTAATCTATATAATGTTTATTTTTATTTTAGCTGTTTTGTTATTGTTTTCTTCTTTTTGAAATCATAATAAGATTATAAAAAACGAATTATTTTTAAATATAAAATATGAAAATGTCCGCATGCCAAACCACACCCCACCCCTTTTTTCTTACCGTGTTGGATGGTCAGGCAGCAATGTAATCGACCAACAGAGCAACAGGGATTGACAATAACAAACATAATTCTCCCTTAAGCCCCCAAACATTCTCTCTCTCTCTCTCTCTCTCTCTCTCTCTCTCTCTCTCTCTCTCTCTGTGGACCATTGTAGCAAGATACCTTTCCGCCTGCGTCATGCGACGGTGTCTCTCGTCCTATGATAGTTACAGTCAAACCGATCAACGGAGAGGGTAAAGAGAGATAGATGTAGGATAAAAAAATTTTAATGTTTGTTAGTAATGTTACTTACAGCAGAATTATGACTTAGATCAACTGTAAATCCATTAAAATGTGTGAATTACCTCTTGCTGGTTCGTCATTTCGCTTAGTTTCTATTCCATTCTCATTTCCATACATTCGCCGGTACGCGAATGGTTGAGCGTTCAGTGTTCAATAAGCCAACCATGTGTTCGCAGTGCTCTACTTTTCTCGTTAAAACCATCTTTCAGGTTTAAATTATAAGTGTGTCTTATATTTATTTAATCAATATGAATGAAAATAGAAAATCAAAAAAGAGAAGAAGCAACTCAATTTGTAAAGGCGATTGTGAATAGCCACAAAAGGCACAGAACTACATTGTCCAGCGGATACACTGGGCAGGGATGTGAAGAGTTCATTTACTTCATCAATACACAGTTGCCTGTAGTCAATTTTAATTCCGTTCAAAGGCAAGTATGTGTATTTGTATGTGATATAAATAAAATATATGTATTCTATGTACGCTGTTTCTTTCATTTGCCTCGTTGAATAAATTTTTCAAGACTCGTTTAATTTAAATTAAAGATTTATACAACTCATTGTGGTTTCATAATAATAGAAAGCGAAATAAACACCGATTCAAGCAATTTGATAGGAATTATTTACTTTTGACCCATTTATAGCATAATTTATGTAATGATGACACTCGGTCGTACTTGATTGGACAGGTATAATTAACGGCAAATCGTTCCTAATTTAAAACATAAAATTGTGTATGCAAGATTTTAATTAGCCAGAATATTTTACATATTTTTATGTATACAGCATATGATTTATCTTTACATTGAGCCCTAATGGTATTTGACTAATCATGTAATTAATTTACATGCACTATAAAGAAGTTAGAGGTTGTACAGGTTTTTGAAGTTAAAACAACTCCATGTTCTATTGATAAATAGCTAGCTATTGAATTCACGCACACCCTCCCCTTTTGTGTAAACCCCCCCCCCAGTTTATAAAACAAAAAGTATTAAGGATATAAAAAAAAATGCACAAAACTTAGTAATTTCATTTAGTAATTTAAAAGTTCTAACCTGATTCTCGCCAGGGGTCCCAAATACCGTAAACTTGTTGGCATTTAGTTAATGTTACGTATATGTAATTAAATTATTTGTGTGTTAGTTTTAAATTTCTTTTTATTTTATTTTTGTTTCATTACATTTAATTGTAAGGATAATATTTTTACTTGATTTTACATTTTTCCCAGTACATTAAGTTCAGTTATTTTTGCCTGATGAGAACGCAAAATGATTGCTACGTTATATTTTTAGCTGACCTAGTTCCTGACCTTGGTTCTGAATTCGTAAACTCTAAGTGAAAATGATTGGTCATTACCAAGATCATGTTCAGCCCACGTGTTAGCTCTGTTGTAAACAGCTTTTTTAAAATTCATTTCCAGTATGGGAATCAAATGATTCTTGGCTAGAACTATTCTAGCCTACGTGCTAATTGACTTGTAGTGAGTGATCACGTGACCCATCACGCGGGCTTGAAATTACGTTTTTGTTGGATTTAATACTCATATCTCATTGAATTTTAGTCAGTTGTAAATAATACCTTGAGGCTGAAAAGTATTCCTGTTGTTGTCAGTTGAATGGAGTTTTTTATTTAAAATAATTTATTCACCCTGGAAAATACTCTTCTTCATCGAAATTCTTGGACAAAGACATGTACTAAAAATTATTCGGAATTCTAAAGTCGGAATTATATTCTTGGTGACTCAACAAGGAACTGTTGACACATCAGCCCAAAACAGGTTATAGAGGACGTCATCGCCTTCCATTTTGGAACTTCATCGAGATTCGAACTTGGATTCAATTAGAACTGTTTAGTGATAGGACTTATATTTTTCAAATTCTAGGATTAATTTTTGGATTATATTCACAAACCGTAAGTCCTTTTTCATATTTTTACCTTGTTTTCTAGGGAAATAAATTATTTTGTTAAGTTTACAAAGCTTGTTGGCTTCACTCTTTTGTTACTTTTGTACGAGCCTACATTTAACAATAAAACGACGAGTTTCTTTAGTCGACAGAGTCATGGACCCCTTGGCGACAGTCAAGTTAGGAATTATAAATCAATGAATGAAATTACAAAGTTATGTGGATTTTTTTTTTTATATCCTTGATGTTTATCTTTTTAAAAATTGGTAGTGGGTGGGTACAAACAAACAAGGGTGTGTGTTATTATTTTATTCACGTAAATATTTATTTCTATTTATGCTGCTTGTTTTCTCCCTCCACACCTACCCACCACCACTCGCTTACTACCCGACTTACAGGCATGAATAAGCACGTACAGTTTTAGTGTACGAACACGACAGATCACATAGAAATTATATAACAATACAAGCTACACAACCTTCATACTCCGTGCAAGAAATTTCAAGATAAAACTTAAGTATGTTAGTATCGACACGCGCACAACACAACTTAGGAATCTTCTTTGCTGGAGAACTGAAATCCGGAAGCACGTGATCCAAGTTTTCCCCGCGGAACTTGTTTGCTGTCAGCTACGGTTTTTGTGCAGCTTACAACAAAATTATGAAATGCAGGACTGATTTAACGCTGAATCATTTGAGAAGGGAGATATTGAGACAGCTTCCTAGAAAGATCGTTTGGCCAGTGTTGAGCGTGTAACATTGGACTAATATACTGGGGTGAAATGAAATTAAGCCGTGCTCCAAAAATCCTATGCATCATCCGTTCTCATTTTGTATGCAAATGAGGCTGCCAGTGTGGTCTGTTTGACACTGAGGTCCCAAGGAATATAAATGGTTACCGTACACATACGGAGCAGATCCCAGGTGTACTATGCTGTGCTGCAAGTTGTAGTTAGCTGTAACATTGTTATAATGCAAGAATTTTATTTTTTGCTTACTGCACCCACTCTAAATTGAAACGTTTAAATTGTACGAAAAGGAGAAGCTAATTTCTTTCCAACGTAAGTCAATTTTTAAAATTAAAAATATTTATGATTTATTTTCAGTGATATTTCAGGGTCTTATTTCACCCATATATAAAATGTATTGAAAGAGTTAAAGTAAGAAAAAAAAGGTGAAACAATTTCCAAGAGAAAACAATATTTAATTTTCTTTGTGCGTGAAGTCCAAGATTAATGGCCTAAATTATTACTATATTGTTCAGACAGTGTTGCACCTTATTTGGCAGACATTTTATGTACCTTTGTCTCACTACCATGATCAAATTTAGGCTGATAAATCTGCCCCACACTCATGATGAGATTAAGTGGCAGTTTAGGGGCTGATATCGCCTATTAATTAAAACCTGCAAAAAACCCCAGCAAATTTTGTCTGCACACATTGGTGTACATTTTATATTCTTACCAGTACTTCTGTTTGTGGAGCTACCATTGACTGAAGGGTTCTTTTGGTGATGTGCATTATATTTCTGGGGTAAATCCCATGTTTGGCAACTTGTAAATCCTCATGGAAAAGTACGACCCATTGTCCTGCGACCATTTTAAATTTTGCGCTAGATATGGCTGTTACAAAGTACCATTAAGTGTCTAAAGTGTATGCAGGTGTGTTCTGGAAAGATTTGCACACAGCAGAATTACACATTTTAATGAACAGGTGACATCAGACCCACATATTGTGCATCAGTATCAGCACAGATTTGGGGGTTGATTTGTCGGACTAGGTGCAACACTACTCATTCAGAAGTAGTAGAGTACATGGTTTACAAAAATCATGGTGTCAGTCAAGAGCAGAGTTTGTAAAATTTCAAAAATTTAGCTTTGGCAAGTCATTTTCAAAACACATTGCTGTAAAGATTCAAGTAAATTATACCAATCAGTTCTTGAATGTTTTGCAGATAAAATGTTGTTTTTATCTTCTCTGTTAATTATGATGGTAAAGTAGTGTGGTTTATAAAATATGTACCATGAACAAGCCTCACTTGCCCTTGAAAATACTGAAATTCATGTGGTTTTTTTGATCTCATGCAAGGTGCCCTCATTCAGATATCAAAAGGAGTTTCCGATCCCAGTATGTTATTCCTAGGTCTAACCACAGACGTATATAATGCATGCATTATATACAACTCAGGTGTGACAGAGTATTTTTTATGGTTCTCTATACAGTATGATGCAAGTGAAATAATTAAGATAAAAAATGTTTTTTTCTATTTGGTTGACTGTCCCTATTTTTTGGTGCCAACCCTGGCACTTTGATTTCCCCAGGGTTAAAAAAAAAAATTTAAAAATAGTTTCAGAATTGATTTGTGCATCTAATTGAGCTGGTTTTGCCCAGTACTTGAAGCGCTTAGTATATTATATAAACTAATCACTATAATATATATGCTGTTTTAGATAAAAAAACAACTACCTACCTACACTAATTTTAAAACCAGTGTAATAGGAAACATATTTTTATTTTTTTTTTTGCCTTGTTATGCCAGGTTATCCAAAGTTGTGAAAAAAGATGAAATAGATTACGAAAGCTAATAATTAATAACTTGAAACAGTAACATTCAATTTGGTGTGGTGAAGAAATTTAATAAACTTGTAGCCGATAACAGTAAATTTTGAGAAAACTTGGAGTATGGCCCCAGATGATTATTATGACTAAAGGCAGAATCCAGCTCATTCTGAATGGTACCCCACCTTCGATCTTGGAAAGTAATTACCAGACACAAGTACAGTGCTCAGAATTATTTAACCCCTACATACCTTACAAATTTCAAACCATACCATCCTCCAGCTGCAATGACTTTTGTAATCTGAAAAAATGTTGATGCCGGTGTTGAGTGCAGTGGTAAACCTATGCTATTTTAGGAAGATGAAACAGCCTAACATGTATGACGTGGACTCTTGCACATTTAAAATTTTTTAAATACATCTGTAATGTATGCGACATGCAAGATATCCACTGCTATGAGAGCTACACTAAATACCTGCTTTAATTTTTCCAAAGCAGATGCTAGAACAGTTTCTGATGCCATCATTTGTTAGATCGTTGTAAGTTTAAGTGAAGTATAAAATCACAAATATACAATCAATGCCTGCAGAATGACTGAGGTAAGTGATGCTGTTTTAAAAAGATCAAAATATGATTTTAAGATGATCAGAGGTAGTTGACATTTTTATGTATATACACTGTGTCCAAGAAGGCACACACTAAAACTTCAGCATCTCATATACCCAAGTTTGTGTAAATGTACACTGGCACTGAGTAACTGACATATTGCAAGTTACTTAACAAATTTTAACTTGTATCTCCAGTAATACGAGTGCCCCCTACCTCCCCCCTTGTCCTTACATGCAGGCACCCATGATTCTCACTCAGAATTAAATGATCATGAAGAAACATTCCCAAAATATTTCGATGTTTCACTTGGCAAAGAAGACTGAATTTTTGTACAGTTTATAATGGAAATTTGTTTACAACATATAATGGAACCAATACACAACTTATGGAAACCTTTTAGCTTAGAAAAGCAAGTCACTTGCGTAAATGAAAAGAAAAATTTCTTTCGATCAACAAAACATTCCTTAGCATGTAATGTATTACAATGAATCTCTACATCACATAGTGTCATTATTGGTAAACATTATCATACAGTGTCACTGTCAATACATTGTTATGTATATCTATATTGTGTGTTTTAACTTTTGTCCGTGATTGTTGATTGTAAGGATCATTTGTAAAGAACATACTGTATTATATAGCTAATTTTTGTTTATGAATGTAGATTATATTTTATGATAATGATCATATGTAAGCAACATGTTGACTTGATTTGAGTTAGGACATAAATAAAGTGGAATTGTCAATGACTATGTATAGATAGTGAAGTACAATTACTTGGCATCTTTAAAAACAAATACAAAAAAAAATGAAACACTATTGCATCAGATTATAGATTACTGTTTTAGAGATTGTAAGACAGAGAGATTTTTTTAAAGGTTCCTGAGGGCTGAAAATGGGCTTTTGGCATCGCTTGAACTCTTTTCATTGTATAACTGCAGAATTGAAAGTAACAATTAGAGTGACCATTCCAGTACCAAGTTACTCATGTAGCAAGTACAATACATGGAAAGCAAAATATTGGAGGGGTTTCTTTTATCATCTGAGTAAAAATTATGGCAATTACATGAAGTTTACTTCACGTACATATCAGCATTAATTTCTCTGTACTAGTTGGGCACAGAACTTGTCATCCCCTGATAATGATAAGCGGATCTACAGTATATGATTAAATAAATATACAGCTTTCTTTCATTATAACACGGTTGTTTGGGTCCATAACGGCCCAGGGAGCAATGGGTGGTCGAGTCGACTAAGGTGCTCACTTTTACAGATCACTCACATCAACCCATGGGAGTTCAAGTCTCAGCTTGACCAGTGTGGGTACGTGAGAAAGCTTGCTACTAGCTTCCCACGAGTCGATGGTTCTTCCCTGGGGTTTTCCTGGTTCTTTCTCCACTAAACATACTGGTCACCATGTATTTTCTGTCAAGTACTTAAAAGTGGCTTTAAGCCGATAAAACCCAAGTACCGCAACCATAATTGCCCGCCATGTGTTATGTAACATACCATGGTGTAATGTGTCAGACTTTGAAGAAGTACTGGATCCTAAAGTTGAATAAATTGTGCATTAAAATTTTATCATAGTCAAGCTACAGAAAAGTCTTTGAGAAAGTTCACTTTGATATTCCCCTTGTTTCATCTGTGAAACATAAAAGGGCCTACGTTTAAGCTTCAGTGGAATTGACTCAGTCATCGTAACGGTATATTGGCAGAGAGTACATTAGAATTACCGACCGTATCTGTGGAAGGGACCTTATGTCAAATAATTGATCTTCAAAGTAAAGCTAATTGCATCATATCCTAGGCTGTCAAAATCCGATGAAAGACATGATTATTTTGGGAAAAATTTAGGAACAGTTGCTTTTGATCAGTCAGTTAAAATTAAGGCGTACACTTTGGAATTAATCTGAATTTAAGGTAGCGAGTTGGCTCAGAATTCTTTAGTCCAATTTTTCTTGCAAGAAGACAAAGTTTGGCTCCGGGGAAGCATAAAGAATAGTGCTTCCTCGTTAACAAGGTAAAGGGACCAGATATGTCTTGAAAGGAAAAGACAGGCTATAATGCTAGGACGCACAGTTTGTGTGGAAAAGAAACAGCATTAAGGTACGCAATTTTAATTTCCATGTAATTTTCTATTTTGTTTGTTTGGTTTTATGCAAATGTGTTTGACATGCTTATGATCCATGCATGTGTTGTTTATTAAATTTCATAGAAATCTGTTGATATGTTAGAGTGTTATGCAATTTATTTCTTTAATTTTATTGTTATTAGTTCATTGATAGAATTGACAGATCGCATATAAATATTCAAATGTGTGGTATTTTATAGGGATTTATGAATGAATTTCTTTTGTCTGTAGGATGATACTGTTTATCGTGAGTTAATGATAATTGCATATTTATATATGATTTTGTAATGCACAAATGGTCTTGCAGGTTATTGGTTACTGTAAGCTAGAATTTAATGAATCTTATACAGTAGTAATTGAGCATTTATCTTGTTGAGTGAACTGGCTAGCTTGGTGTAAGAAGTCATATACACGTATTAATTTCTAGCCAGGCATGGGGCAAGAGCGATGAACTGTTAATTAAGGTCAGACTTGGTATATTGCAATGGTCATTTGTAACTATAAATAACGATTGTACCTTACCTCTAATACAGTATATTTGTAAGGACTATTAATCGTTAAGGTCACATTATGTCAGAACTTCTGCAGTGTGGATAGCTATTTACGTTTCTGAATAACGGAAGTGAGAGATTTTATATATACGGATAGGTGGTGAAACATTTACAGCTTTAGTCGTAATTTTGTCATTTAAGGGAACAGCTTTCTATATCCTCCCCAAGAAACCCGACGAGGACAGTCCAAGAGGGAAGGCCGCAGATAGAGAGTTTAGAATAGAAGGGTCAAGAGGAAGAACCAAGCATACACGCTAGACGTGGAATACACAAAGTCAAGAGAGAATGACGCCAGGTGATGCAAGTCGGGAGTGGACATTGTAGTCTTTTCACCACTCGTTACTATGATGAACAAATCCGTAAATTGAACATTGCTGTTAAATTCCATTAAAGTAAATTGGTTGGATTGTAATTGCAATTTTAGCTTATGTATTAATTAATTAAATTTATTTTATTTTATTGTTTAAGGGGGCTCGTATTTGTTTATTTCTTCTCAGTAGTCTTGCTTAGTGCTCTGTCAATATTCTATCTATCTACTCACACTGGGCAATAACATTGAGGGAGGTCATTCCCAAGATAACGATCACCAAATCAATTAACAGAGGGACACACACACACAACACACACCATCTCACATACACCACACCTCCTCCCCCTTCTTTACACATGGTATAACAAGAATAATAAAAATGCCAGTCAAATGTATAGTAATAAACTTAGGTAATGTAAATTAAATATTTTTAAACATCATGATATGTGTGCATGCCATGTATGGCCTATTAATTGCTGAGAAGTGGCATTAAACCCCAAAACAACAACATTTAATTTTGTCAAATGATAATGTTTTAAAATGGAAATAAAGATACATGTGTATGATACTAAACTTAATGTTTAATTTTGGTCGTAGCAGTACAGTGTTACATGTGGAATCGTTCTATAATGAAATGCATTATAATGAAGGTTATTATAATAAGGTAGAGCTGTACATGTTTCTTGTAGCCCTGCCCTTAGCCTTATTTTGCATTTGGAATTAGATTTTTGTAAAATGTAGCTTGAAAATATTTTCAGTCATATCGCTACAATGTCTGCAGTGCGGCAGTTTATAGTGATGTAAAGCTCTGGGGCATCATGCCGCAGACATGTAGTACGATGTCCCACCCAGTCACATTATCCTGACACCAGGCTGACCAGTCCTAACACTAACCTCTTAATGCTGAGCTCCAAGCAAGGCAGCTGTTGGTACCATTTTTATAAATCTTTGGTACGATTCAGCGGGGGTTCAAACCCATGACCTCCCGCATCCAAGACAGACGCTCTAACCACTAGGCCACCAGAGCGGTCACCCTATTTTAGAATAATATATAGCCCCAAATTTATCAACATGTATTATCCTGAATTTAGCTTAGTTTTTTTTTTTCTTTACACTGCTGGGGCATACATGTTTAATGGGCACACAGGGTTCTCCATTGGATTTTGAAATTTTCAGTCCAAGACTTCTTCAGTGGAGAAAGTGGCTCCAGTCCAAAAACTTGGAGTCTCATTATTGAAACATTGTTTTCCTTACAGTAATTCAGAATGTTATATCTGTATTGTTGTGTCACCAGCATATGTGGTTGATTTTTAGTGTGAAGTATTAAGTATTGTAATAAACAGAGTTCTCTGTGGGATTTTGAAAACTGAAGTCCACGACTACATTTTTGAAAAAGTTGCTGTTCCAGCACTAAAACTTACCTTCCCAATAATGATAAATTTTTTTTTACATTATAGAACATAATGAGTGTGTTTTTGTGTCATTCATATATATACTGTCATTGTGTTGTTACAACTATAACAATTCTTAATGCCTTTTCCTTGCCATTCTTTAATTTGGTTTGCAGCTAGCAGGAATCAAGGAAGAGATTACACTTTATTTCCTATATTATTTTATTTAATTAACTTTTTTCCATTTCAGATCAGTGAAATTTCCAGGACAACTAGAATGAGAAACAAATGACTATATTTCGTGCTCTTTTTTCTTTCATTGAAGCAATGCACCATCCTGCATTCATTTTTTTCTTAAACAAACTGGAACAAATTTCTCAGTGGCAGGTTTTGGATCTAAATAGTTAAGTTCTGGACCTTCATCAATTTCATTACAGTTTCTTGTTTCAAATATCAATGGCCCTTTGTCTTGGTGCAGTTATGTTGAACTTTGCAAGCTCATTGTTCCTTGGGTTGCCATTGCATCATTCCTTCCACAGTCATGACACCATGTGCATATAGCTAATACTGTTCCATCGTTTTATCATTTTTGGGCACATGGGAATGTCCTGTTTCATGATTCATTCAATGAATCTCAGATTGTTTTCTTTATTAAAGCTAGATGTATCTACATTACTAATTTCTGTGAGCTAGTCTCTCATGAATCATTCTCATCTACTGCCTTGCTCTTGGCACCAAAGAAATTATGTAAAGTTGCCATCAAAATAGCACACATATGATAACTGCTTGAAAATGAAGGTATATCCATACACAACACCAAAAACAGCTTTTTTTGGACAGTTAACATGGGAGTTTATATTCCTCCGACTTACAGAATAAATCCTAAAATTAGGGCAATATTTTTTGAAGTAACAGTATATAATAATATGCAATTGTTCCAAACATCACATAGTGCTTTTAATACAATGAATTAAAACTGCTTAGTAATGCGACAGGTGTCAAAGCAAAATTGATAACCAGGTCTCTTAATCTAGTCTGCTAAGATCTAACCAAGGTGGCTTCCCCTGTTCCCATTAAAATCACCTTAACTTTGATAGCTCACACACTGCATGATTGATACTTGCTTTTGCAGAAATGGATCGAATAAAACAGAATTTTGCTGACAACAAAGCTTGCAAACCAAAGACTCAGCTGTTAGAATTTGCATGCTCCCAGAAATGAAAGGTAGGCGTACTTTTATGCAGATTTTTGGTGTCTCAGAGAACCGTGACACATTTCTAGCTTTTCAATGATTTCAGTGCAGAGCTGTAACCATATCTTGGAAGTACAGATAAATTACACATTTAATTGTTTTAAGTGAAAGTGAGAAAGTTGGAAGATTTATTATGTTTGGAACATTGTCAAGATCTTAATACATACAGACTTTTTTCATGAAGCATTCTATAGTCTCAACCGAAGTCTGAACTTGAATTTCAAACAGGTGCATTTTGGTTTAATTGCCTTTCACATCTTTATCAGTGAAGTTGCATAATCAAAAACTGTTTTTATAGACAGTGAGTGATCTACAAAAGCCAGAAAATGGAATCCTTGTTTTCAGAATTGCTTCATAAAAGTTAGACCCACACTGGCCAACTTGTGGTCTAGAAATTGTAGCTTTTATCACGGGGGTGGGGGTGGGGTCTTACATTTCAAGGCTGAAATATGTTTTAACAGTTTCTTGAAATTTGTGGATAAATTAAATGGAAAGCATGTTTTCCAGCAAAAGGTGAAAGATAAAGAGAGAACTACTGTACATAAAATCAGCTACATTGGTGTATGAATATTTAGTCACATGTTGGTGTATCAGCAAGATACTTACATTCACACCACTCCGGAGGCCTAAGTGGTTAGAGCATCTGACTCAGATGCGGGTGGTCGCGGGTTCAAACCCTGGCTGAGTCATACCAAAGACTTATTTAAAAAAATGGTACTAGCACACATCACTATAAACTGCCAAAATGCAGACACGGTAGCGATATGACTCAAATCATTAAAACTACGTTAAAAATCCAAATCACACACAGACACTTACATGCACAGTAAGTAGAAATATGATTATAGGTATTTTGACAGAAAGTTTACATGAATTTTTAAAACGTGACTTCAACACAAGATGACACCATGTTTCATAAAGCCCTGTATTCACAAGATAATATATCTGGTTCAAAAATGGATGGCAGATTGGTAAGAAATTTAAATATTATTGTTATAAATGACAGAGAAATTTGAAAAAGTCTTGGGCCATTTATATGCAAATTAGCACATGTTAAATTCAGTTGAATCCTTCTGCTAGTAAAATACTTGACCTTGTTTACAAGTTTGAGTGCATTATAAATGAATCATCACTCAAAATGAATGATCCATGATACTGAAAACTTCCTGCATCAAAACCAGTGCCTCATTCGATTGTGTGTAACAAATAATAACATGAGAACTGTATCCTGGGATGGGTTGTCACAAAATGAGCCTGTAATATAGGGTTGATGCGGTTGCTTACTGTTGTCTTCCATTTGAAGTATAGATGCGACACAGGCATCACTTTTCAGAATGTTGGCATTCATGTCAGTATTAAGTGTTGGCATGTAGCTTACTTTTGCAGACACAAGCTTAAGTACAGTTATGAAACTCTGAATGATACAGCTTATCGCCAGTGTGGTGATTAGTCAAAATAATTTTTAAATAATAGTTGAAAATGTCAAATGACTGAAGGTTCAGTTGTGATTTTCATAATTGAATATAACCAGATACACAGTTTGATGGCACTTGAAACACATTATTGACTATATCATGCAGGGGAAATTGGAGCTTAAAGTACTATTCCAAGGGACACACCAAGGCAGCTGACCCAAGCTGGCTGCAGCAGGAATCAAACTTATGGTCTATTGTTTACATGTTGGATGCTCTACCAGTGATGACAAATGTGGAAACCAAAAATGGTTGATGAAAAAAATATCAAAAAATATCTCCAACAGATTAAAATTATAATCTTGGATCTTTATGTTTAAGCCAATTCCTAAGAGGCAAAAGATGGTCACATGAACTACTTTTCACACCCCAGTAACATAGATTTTTGCATTTACTTCAGTTTCACTAACTCTGTTGCATAAGCAATCAAAAACCTGAATTCAACCAGTTTAATGGCATTCATGACCAATATGAATTCAACCGGTATAATGGCATTCATGACGCATATGAAATCAACCAGCATTATAGCATTCATGACCTGTATGAAATCAACCAGTATAATGGGATTCATGACCCATAAGAATTCAGCCAGTATAATGGAATCATATGAAATCAACCAGTATAATGGGACCCATGACCAATATGAAATCAGCCAGTATTATAGCATTCATGACCTGTATGAAATCAACCAGTATAATGGGATTCATGACCCATATGAAATCAACCAGTATAATGGGACCCATGACCCATGTGAAATCAACTAGTATAATGGGACCCATGACCCATGTGAAATCAACCAGTATAATGGGACCCATGACCCATATGAAATCAACCAGTATAATGGGACCCATGACCCATGTGAAATCAACCAGTATAAGGGACCCATGACCCATATGAAATCAACCGGCATAATGGGACCCATGACCCATGTGAAATCAACCAGTATAATGGGATCCATGACCCATGTGAATTCAACCAGTACAATGGGATCCATGACCCATATGAAATCAATCAGTATTATAGCATTCATGACCTGTATGAAATCAACCAGTATAATGGGACCCATGACCTATATGAAATCGACCAGTATAATGGGACCCATGACCCATGTGAAATCAACCAGAATAATGGGATCCATGACCCATGTGAAATCAACCAGTACAATGGGAATTACCCATATGAAATCAACCAGTATAATGGGACCCATGACTTATATGAAATCAACCAGTATAATGGGATCCGTGACCCATGTGAAATCAACCAGTATAATGGGATCCATGACCCATATGAAATCAACCAGTATAATGGGTTTTATGACCCATATGAAATCAACCAGTATATTGGGTTTCATGACCCACATGACATATTCAAAGGAATCAATTTATATCAGAATCATGATGGTTGGGATGATCATAGCTGATCCAGATTTGTCACAAGTTCTAAAGTTTACATGTGTTGGTGGGTTGCCTTGGCTGTACATCATTTTACAAAGTCCTGTGCCTGTGAAAGAGCCAACACACTCAAATATTGTTTTCATATCCATTGGTACATGGTTCCCCATCCAGGATGGTGGTTTCCACCAGAGTCTCCAGTTTGTCCCATCTAAAGCAAAACATATACATTAAGTAGTTAGTGTATTGACCATTTTGATTCTTGTGCCATTTGTAGCTGCCACACATTTACACCCCCCCAGTATGTGCTGTCAATAATATTTACAAGTGGAGTTAGTCCTGACCCATGGAGTTGGCACCTGCTACAAGCATAGTTAGTCCTGACCAATGGAGCTGGCACCTGCTGTAAGCCATTGAGGGATATATGTGTACATGTACTTGATTATATGTGGAAATCCATAAATAGGCCAGGCAGACTCTACTAGTGCATGTGGAATTGAGTGTAACTTGCACCTGGTGAGAATAGTAGTTAGAATATTACACCAGCATGGCACTTGACTACACTCTACTACACTCTACACCAGCTCAAATTTAAGATGGTCAGTGCTCTTTGTGGGTAATGTAATGCCAACATCTGGGTCATGAAGAGAATGAGGTACACATTTTAAGTGTGTGTATGTGTGTGTATGTCTATATACATATATATATATATATATATATATATACACACACACACTCATCTATAAGTTGAATTCAACTGCATACTGCATAGAACCATTTCTGACATTGCATAATGTTGTAACAAATCTGGGTATATGCAGTTTGTTAGGAGTGACCAGTGACATAAAAACAGAGACCCTTATCTGCCAAGACATTATGCAATTGACTTGAATGTGAAATTATATGGTATTTCTTGTATAATTGAAGAAAAGTAAACAAAATGAATAACAGTACTTCTGCATTATAATACGGCACCTAGGAACCATCAAGTAGATCACCTTAAAGTGAGGGAAACTTATCACAAAATACATTAGAGATAATATTTGTTCCTATATAATGACAATGGGATCCACCACTACATTCGCCTTATAACAGGAATCGTGTTATAATGAAGGGGATTATAATGAGGGAGTGTTGTAAAAATGAAGATAAATGTATCTTGTGTGGTACATACTCATTGCCCTCCAACCATATTTTGTATCAATGCCAAAATTCACACTTGGCCTGAAGCTCTGACTTCGAGAGGTGATAATGTTGGGGGTGTCAGTAATTAAATTAAAGATTAAACGCCAAAGTTAGAGTTGAAAAGAGTTGGAATCTGAATTTTCTCAATTCTTTACAAAGTCTGATTCTTTAATGCAACTTGTGATGGGGTGTCTGAGTTCAAAAAAACAAATTCCATGCGAATGTTTAACATTTTCAATGCTGATTCATGTAACAGAAAAAGCCTGAGAGAGATAAGTACCAAATTCCATTTAATTTGAATGAACCTTACAAAAAATAAACCATCCTGGTAATTCCTTTTATCACCATTTCTACATATGCCGCCAATTTCTAGCAGTACATCTTACAAATTTAAGGCAACCCTTACCTACCAGATATTAAACAGTGTTTGCTCAGAATGTACCGTATTTACCCACTTATCTGTAGATATAAATCAGCTGTCATAGACAACCCCCATCAGTACAGAAAACCTCATTATAATGCAGTATAAGGCATTATGGTCGTGGATACCATTATTTAATGATAATATGTATAAAATACCTCAATATAACACAACCTCACTATCAGGTGCCTCACTTATATGCTTCCATGAACAGTGGTATAGTGAGGGAATACTGAATAACGTATTCTCAGATCAGGGTCTGAACGATTGCCTTTAAATCTTCAGTAAAAAATAAACAGTGTAGACCCTTGCCTTCATGTGCATCATGCTAGGGCAGATCGGGATCTGCATTGTTCGTAAGGTTGTTGGGTGCATCTTAAATACAGGTAAATATGATAGTCTCTACTTTAGTACACACTCCAGTTTTTCATGCACTAAATAACCTTCATGTGTTGCTGTGCTGTAGATGAACCCCAACCTAACTAGACTACTTGATATACAGCCACAAAGAAGTGGATAGAATAATAAACAATGCTCGAGAAGCATAACTCGATAATATATACAATTTTAGTATTGCAGAAGTATGCCTGTAATTTGAACTTGAAGATTTGTATCAGGACACTGATTTTTTTTTTTTAACATTGCATACAGAGAGCTATTGTATGCAGGCTCTTATGCATTTATAACTTACCTCGTGCAGTTTCAAAGAACTTTTTTTTCTAAACAAAACAGGAGATTAAGTGACTGCACATCAGGCGTCATCATTGGCAGGAGATATTTGTCTTTTGGAGCAAAAAGTGTTTTTAAACAAAGACACCAATTTTTATTGGAAAATATAATGTACAGTTAGCTGAAGTCATGATGAATTGTACAATAAACTTCAAGGACTGGTAACATACTGTTTTTATGTTTTTTAAGTCCAGGAAGGCACAGTGTGAATTTTTCTATAATATTAAATTTTTTTTAAATGAAACATTCTCCAAATGTTTTTGATTTTTGTTTAGCAGTAAACAGTGAGAAGCTTTCAAGCTTTTTATAATCAGTTGTGATTCTTGTCATGCACAGATTCATGTACGAAGCTGGTTCTCAAATTCATTTTATCACATGCTCATTGTTGTTGAAGAAAGCATTATTTGTATCAAGATCAGTTCATGCATAATGTGTAATTTTGTTTGTACTTAAACACATTTTGAGGTGTGAGTTATTTGAAAAGTTGTAAACATTTTGTTATAACTTCCAGCTTTTTTTAAACCAATCAATAAATTTAATGCCGATCAATAGACAAAATAAAGTAAGAAATGACCTGCAGCTGTGCATACAATCCAGATGCTGCAGACGTATGCACGTGGCATAGGTAAATGACAGTGACCTAAAAATGTCTGAGAAGGAGAACAATTCTGCTACTGTGCAAAGAAGATACTGTAAAATCCAGGTGCTTTTAGAGTACTCTCTGACTGAAATCAAGGCTGATGTGGATACAGTTTACAAATGTAATTCTCTTGTCATATACAACAATTTTGAAGTGGTTTCATTGTTAAATAGATGGTCACGAATCCATGGCAGATGAGCCACCTTCTGGAAGACCATTGTCGTTGATTAGTGTGTGAGAAGTGGCCTGTTCAATAGATGGTCTATGGCAGATGACCATGTTTTGGAAAACCGTTGTCGGTGATTAGTGAGTGAGAAGTGACGCTTTGAAAAGGGAAATTGATAAAGATGCATGATACACAGTGGAAGATATCAGTAGCATTAATTCATCAGCTGTTTTAATATAATCAAGAATCATTTGAAGCTCAGAATGGTTTATGCAAGATGGACCCCACATTTATTGATAGCTGATCGAACCAGACTTGGGTTGAGATCGCCAAACACCTACTGGAGACATCTGAATGTGATTGTCACTGATGATGAAGAATGCATTTACTTATGTCAACCCAACTCGAAAAGAAATAATAAAGTTTGGATTATACAAAACACTCAGAGACCACAAATTAATTAACATTATCTTTGGATTGACATGAGGGTTTTAATACGCATTATTTTTTTGTGCCTGTCTGACAGCTAGTTGTAGTTGTTGTAGGGCTTAACGCAATTTTTCAGCACACGATAGGCTATACATGGCGGCCAGTATTAATGGTGGAGGAAGAAACTGGGAAATCCCTGGAAAGAACCACTGACCCACGAGAAGCTACTGGCAAGCTTTCTCACATATCCACATTCGCCGAATCCAAGACTCGAACCCACGCAGACAGAGGTGAGATTGCAGTGATCCGTAACGGAGAGCGCTTTAGACCCCTCGGCCTCTCGAAGCCCCTGACAGTTAGTGTCACTGGACATATTTATGCATCCAAGACATTTCCAGAAAACTAGCAATTGACCCGTCTGCACACTTGTACCCGAGGTATCCATCTACTGAATGACAATGCACTGTCACATAAATCTGCCATCATGACAGACATCCTGAAGGAGGACAACTTCCAAACTTTACTGCATCCCTCATACAGCCCTGATTTAGTGCAGAACTCGAGTTTTGGCTGAATCCGTTTATCAGACTTGGGCTAAGGGGCAGACAATTTGAAAGCCATCGTGCAGTTGGTAGGGTGGTTTTTCGTTGTATGAATAGCATACCAGAAATGAATGCAAATTGACATTTAATAATCAAATAATCGGGCTGAGAGAATGTGTACAGAAAGAACTGCTCAGTATGTACCATCAACTCTCTGTTTCCATTTCTGTCCTTTTTACTAAGTGGTATTAATAATCATGAGGTTTATTTTATATCAGGGTCTTTCTTTGCCCAACATTGTGTTTGCTGTCTCTCTTACCTCTGCAGTTAGCAGAGTTCTAATTTATAGGAGTGTTACTTTGCCACTCCATTTTGCCAGGTTTTTATTTATAGGAGTGTTACTTTGCCACTCCATTTTGCCAGGTTCTAATTTATAGGAGTGTTACTTGCCACTCCATTTTGCCAGGTTCTAATTTATAGGAGTGTTACTTTGCCACTCCATTTTGCCAAGTTCTAATTTATAGGAGTGTTACTTTGCCACTCCATTTTGCCAGGTTCTACTTTATAGGAATGTTACTTTGCCACTCCATTTTGCCAGGTTTTTATTTATAGGAGTGTTACTTTGCCACTCCATTTTGCCAGGTTCTAATTTATAGGAGTGTTACTTTGCCACTCCATTTTGCCAGGTTCTAATTTATAGGAGTGTTACTTTGCCACTCCATTTTGCCAGGTTCTACTTTATAGGAGTGTTACTTTGCCACTCCATTTTGCCAGGTTCTAATTTATAGGAGTGTTACTTTGCCACTCCATTTTGCCAGGTTTTTATTTATAGGAGTGTTACTTTGCCACTCCATTTTGCCAGGTTCTAATTTATAGGAGTGTTACTTTGCCACTCCATTTTGCCAGGTTCTAATTTATAGGAGTGTTACTTTGCAACTCCATTTTGCCAGGTTCTAATGTATAGGAGTGTTACTTTGCCACTCCATTTTGCCAGGTTCTACTTTATAGGAATGTTACTTTGCCACTCCATTTTGCCAGGTTTTTATTTATAGGAGTGTTACTTTGCCACTCCATTTTGCCAGGTTCTAATTTATAGGAGTGTTACTTTGCCACTCCATTTTGCCAGGTTTTTATTTATAGGAGTGTTACTTTCCACTCCATTTTGCCAGGTTCTGATTTATAAGAGTGTTACTTTGCCACTCCATTTTGCCAGGTTCTTATTTATAGGAGTGTTACTTTGCTCCATTTTGCCAGAGACTGCGCCAGTGGCCTAGTGGTAGAGCGTCCGCCTCGGATGCAGGATGTCGCGGGTTTGGATCCCGGCCAAGTCATACCAAAGACTTTTAAAAATGGTACTAATGGCTGCCTCGCTTGGCGCTCAGCATGTTAGGAATGGTTGGCCTGGTGTCAGGATAATGTGACTGGGTGGGATATCATGCTACATGTCTGCGGCATGATGCCCCAGTACTAAACATCACTATAAACTGTCACACTGCAGACACCATAGCTTTATGACTGAAAAATTGTTAAAGCTAGGTTAAAAATCTAAATCACACACACACACACCATTTTGCCAGGCTCTTATTTACACAATTATTACTTTGCCACTCCATTTTGTCAGGTTCTTATTTACACAAGTATTACTTTGCCACTCCATTTTTCCAGTTTCTAATTTTTATGAGTATTACTGCTGACAAAGTTCTTTCTTAAAGGAATAAAACTGGGTCATACAACCGTGTTTCACTTTTGGTAAATGGAGGAGAATTCACAATTATTATACGGACTTGAATAAATTCATGAATCCATGGCAGTTGATAACAACTCTGAATCTATATATTTTTGAATAGACTGAAATATTTTCACAGAAATCCAATGGTAAATGGCAACAAAAACTGATTCCATAGTTTTTTTTAAATGAACATGTAATAATTTCACTGAATCCATGATTTGCTATAACTGTCATTATGGTCTGAACTATTCAAGTTTTGTAGGGATCTCACTGCTGCCACCAAATGTTTCTGGGTTTTTCAACAATACAGAGAATTAACAGTGTAGCTTTTAACCTTTAAGGTGACTTCTTTAATTCTAGAACACAAAAGACTTGATTTTCACAGAAAGCACTTGTTTTAACTGAATAAAGTCAACAAGATAATAATTACTTTATTGAAATGAGCTCCAAAATAAGTATTCACCTTGCACAGCCCAGGTCTGGCTACAGTAAGCTGACACAGGGTCACACATGTCCAACATCAGTGCTAGAAACATGTGGGAGTATTATGCTCTTAAAAGAGTTTCTTGACATCCTGCAACACCCTTGCTTACCCTTTTGACCTTGGGGCCAAGGACACAGTCATTGATTTTTGTTGTTGTTGTTGTGGGGCTTAACGCCATTTTTCAGCACACGATAGGCTATACATGGCGGCCAGTATTAATGGTGGAGGAAGAAACCGGGAAATCCCCGGAAAGAACCACCGACCCACGAGAAGCTACTGGCAAGCTTTCTCACATATCCACATTCGCCGAATCCGAGACTTGAACCCACGCAGACAGAAGTGAGATGGCAGTGATCCGTAACGAAGAGCGCTTTAGACCACTCGGCCACTCGGGGCCCCCACAGTCATTGAAAAGTGGCATTATGGTTTTAGTTCATGTTTTTTCCTTTGATTATTTTTCCTAAACCCTTTGATAGATTTTTCTTTATCCTTTGGATTAATTATTATAGCAATTGACTCAGCAATATGCAGACTCAACCTTGTGACCTTGGGGTCAGTGTCCAACATTCTGTAGCAGTGAATTCACTGTGGGCAGTTCCAGTTCCATCTTGTATAATTGACAAATGCAGGTCCTGTTCCATCTCGTTTAAATGAAAAATGGAGGATGGGTTTACTGTCAAGCGTGGTTTTACAAGAGAACTTTATAGTGTGCACATATTTATTTTGTCACATCATCAAGAGTCATGACTGTGGTCACATGAAGTTTGGAAAGGTCAGAACTTAAATTTCATCTCAGTATTAATATAAATCTTTTATATTTGAGATATATGATAATAAGGATTTTTATGGTGTTCATGAGATTTATATTTTGTCCATTGTCTGAAATTCAATGAGCTGCGGAAGCGCAGTTGGTCAAGCATTAGATTCATAATCCAGAGGTTGTGGGTTTGACACCTGCTCAGGCCACCTATGGTTGACTGCCTTGGTGTGTCCTTGAGAAGGACACTTAGTTTCCATTTCTTCTGCAAACTAGAGCCAATATTATGTTACGAATGCTGTTAAAAGCAAACTTTTTTAAAGTGTGTGTGTGATTTGGATTTTTTATGTAGCTTTTAAAAATTTTCAGTCCTATCGCTAGGATTTCTGCAGTTTGGCAGTTTATAGTGATGTCTAACATTGAGGCATCATGCCGCAGACATGTAGTATCATGTCCCACCCAGTCACATTATCCTGACACCAGGTTGACCAGTCGTAACACTAACCTCTTAATGCTGAGTGCCTAGTGAGGCAGCTGTTAGTACCATTTTTATAAGTCTTTGGTATGACTTGGCCTAGGTTCGAACCCACAACCTCCCGCATCCGAGGTGGATGCTCTAACCACTAGGCCACCAGACCATTTTTGTTTTAATTAAATATGTGAAATGCACCGAGTTGTGATCTGCATGAAGATATTGTAAAAGTAAGCTGCTGCATTTTTTAAAAATTGAGCCTGTGTTGCTAAAAGTTTAATATTATCAAAAACCACAGACAAGGCAAATTGCAAATATCCATCTGACATGTCAAAATCAGTTTAATTTTCACCATCCTGTGGTAGTTCTTTTCAGTTTTCTATTGAAATTTTAGACTGACATTAACAATTATTAAATCTTAAAGTTTGACTCCATTATGATTTAGGCTGAAGAAAATTTGACAGTAAAAGGAAACAAAAAGTTAATTGAGCTGTCTTGAAGAAATCTCCCAAGTTGTGAGTCATTGTAGAAGGAAACAAAGGATTTAATTTTTCTGAAATCAATCTTTTTCTTCAGGCCCCATTTCACAGTTACATGAAACAAAGGAACTTGTAATCAATCCTTATCATCTTGTACAACAAAAGATTTGCTGATAATGAAATGTACACACAACTCCCAATTAAATAGTTTTGTTAAACGATAAACAATAAATGTATATTGGTAAAGGTATTGATTTGTGTTTTGTACCAGATGACGCTTAATTCCAGAATCTTAAGTTCATTAACAAATTGTTTTTTTGCAAATACTGGTGGTCAGCATGCTAGTGACAGAAAATGTTTGTGAATAACAGATGTTTAGTGCTTCATTACTTGACAATGTATTTTTTGGTAAATATTATAATTGTGAATGCAGTTTTGTGAAGCATATGTTAATTGGCAAAGCGAGACATAACCCGTTTCCATTGCCATCATCAATACTTTGTGAAAGATTTGGTTCAATTTTTGATTTGCCTATATTTCCTGAATCCTTGTTTGGAGTCTCTTAATAATTGGCATGAATCATTATTAAGCTAAGACGATTCAATAAGATGCACTCACTTGCCCCTTTGACCTTTTTTGAGCAAGGTCAGAGTAATATAAATCTTACATTAAGGTTTTGATTCAAGTTTGTTTTTTCTTCACTTATATTCCTAAACCACTTCATAAATGTGCATCATTTTGAAGCTAATTGTTTCTTGCTAGCTTCTCTGACCTTAGGGTCAAGGTCATAGAATATTTGCATAATGGTTTTAACTGAAGTTTTTCATTACTTATTCCCTTATACCATCTCGATGCTTTTCTTTAGATATTCTTTCATCTGACAATTGCATTAATCTGGCAAAAGCATTGGAATCTTTTTGTTTTATTATCTTTTGTCTCATCAGCCTACAGATCCAGTTTCATACTCCTTCACTGTAATTTGGGCACAAAACTAACTAGTCTGATGCAAAATTGATTCAGCCCTGGCAAATACTCTTTTTGTGGGAGGTTGAACCCTGGCCGAGTCATACCAAAGACTTACAAAAATCATACTTGCAGCTACCTCGCTTAGCACTTAGCATTAAGAGGTTAGTGTTAGGACTGGTCAACCTGGTGTCAGGATAATGTGACTGGGTGAGACATGATGCTTCATGTCTGCGGCATGATGCCCCAGTGCTAGACATCACTATAAACTGCCACACTGCAGACATCGTAGCGATATGGCTTAAAAATTGTTAAAGCTACATTAAAAATCCAAATATCACACACACACACCCACACCCACACAAAATTATTTTATCCTCAGTCTGTCAAGCTTATGGTCATTGAACTATTGTATTGGCCTAGCAAGTAGCTTGGTCATCATCAAGTCATGAATTGTCTCAACTTTACCCATACAGATCACACAGGTTTTATTCTATCGTGATGAAAACGAGAAGTTTATATGAATAAAGGAGAAATGTGACAAAGTTCCATGCAGGACACAGGAGTATTCTGGGTATTTCTTTCTAGGTAGACAAGAAGGACATTGTTAGATTTAACTGAATAAAGTTTATAATATTTTGAAGGTTTTGATTTAAGTACAACATTTTTCTTTTCAATCCATTTCTTTTTCTATCCATATCTATTTGTCAGACATCTAAATGTGAATGTTTTTTTCCACTCTTTCAATCTGTTCTTTCTTATTTCTGTTTCACATATTTGGCACTCACAAATCTTATTAACTTACCCAATATCAATCAGTTTCCTTGAAAACATTGTACAAAGAAGTCTTCCTTTCTCAACATTTTATATTCAGCATCTCCATATTTAATTTTCTGTCCTCGTCAGGCTCAGTCATGCAGAGCATGCCTGTTGTGTGCTCTATCGCAGATTGTAAAAAGGGACTGATAAAGGCAGGCAGAAACGTCTGTGCCTTGGTGTGGAAAATGGGTATGTTCAAGAATACAGTAGAACCTGTCTTGAAAGACTGCCTCTTGTGCCAAAAAATTGTCTCTGAAGAAAAGTGGTCTCTCAAAAAAGGTCACAATGCTATATAATCAATAAATTTGTGCATTGAGAATATGGTCTCTCAAGACAGGTGGTCTCAATAGCATTGGTCTTTCAAGACAGGTTTTATTGTATGATGAGGAGGAAGCTGATTTTAAACAAAAGTTACTGTAACTTGATACTCCTCCATAGCGGTTGGGGTATATATGAAGCCTTGTCCTTCTGCCAGTCCATCCTTCCATCCATTCTAACAATCTTGTTAGTGCAGCTAGTCCCAGTTTTTGATGGATTGCCATGAAACTTGTAATATTATGGTTGTCACTTAAAGATGTACATATTGACAAATCATTTCAGTTATGCACTTTTTGTAAGAGTTGTTGCCCTTTTCAGACCTGCATTTGAATACATTCTATGATAAAATCTTGTGAACACAACTGGTCTCAACATTTTCACTGGATTGCCATGAAACTTGGTAAATATTGTTGGCATCATCTGAAGAGGTGCACATCAATATATCACTATTCTTCTGCAAATTTTGCTGGAGTTATTGCCCTTTTTGTATTGTAGATGAATTCAGTGTATCTGTCAAGCATGCAGTTATATTAACTCAAGTAGTCTATTAGTTTTACGGATAGCCATGAAACTTGGTAATTTTATAGTCATCATTTATTCATGTAAGTATTAACAAATCATTCTGCGTGTACCATTTTTGTAAGAGTTATTGCCCTATAATACTTGCACCTGATGCACTGTATCTTGTGAACATGACTGGTCTCAGTTTTCATTGAATTGCTGTGAAACGTAAATATTATGGTCATCTCTTGAAGATGCAAATGCACATAAATCACTTTGCTCATGGAAATTTTTGAGTTATTGCTGGGGTTTTTTCACTTCCAGCTGAATGTATTACAGTGGGCACAATTAGTCTCATTTTTCATGGATTTCAGTGTACATACCATGACCATCAGATGGAGGTGTGCTTGTGGACAAATCCTTAGAGTTATTGCCCTTTTTGATAATCAGAATGGATCATGAAGAAACTTAGGAAATATTATAGTAATCATTTGTAGATGTGCTTATCAATAAATCTTGGTGTTCCTGCAAGTTTTTATAGAGTTATTGCCCTTGGAGCCTTGTGCAAGGTATGACAAAATCTTATCATATCTTGTAAAAAGTAATGCCAGCAGTTTTTGATGTATCACTGTGAAATTTGGCACCAATTGATGCGCATATTTGACAAAACACTATCCTGCTGTTGTTTATTTAGATTATTTCACATTTTCACTTTTAGATGAATGTATTTTATGACTGAATTTTGTAAAACTTTTAGTGGATTGCCATGCAGCTGGTAGTCATCATCAGAAAATGTACATTTTGACAATTCAAGACCAAATCTTGTGAAATGCAACTTGCAGTTGTTTTTTTTTTTATTGCTTTGAAACTTGCATTATATGATCACTGTCTAAGATAAGCATATTGACAAATTTTGTTGGAGTTATTTCCCCTTTGGACTTGATGGCTGGGTGGAATATATGAGAGAGGATTTTGCGTATGACAGTGACCAAATTTGTGTGGTTGAGTAAAGTTTGTATTTTCAGAGATTTGTTTGTTACATCCTCTCTGTCTTTAACCCTAATCTTCAATTTAAGCTAATCAAGTTTTATTTTCAAGTTTTATTTCAGCTCTTTACTGATAAAACTCTTTTCTATTCATCTTAATGAGTAGTATATTGCTTAATATTTCCTTTCAACTGTATTGGCATGTCTGTTTTCAAGGCCCTTAACTCACATCACCTTGGCATAAATATTCTATACCAGTCTGTATATTAACAGAACTCCCATTGCCTTGGCATTAATACTTTATACCAGTCTGTATATTTTCAGAACTCTCATTGCCTTAGCATAAATACTCTGTACCTGTCTGTATATTGTTGAATTGTTGCCTTTGCAGAATTACTTTAAAATGATTTTTATATTGTCACCTGATTAAAATGTACTCCAATTGGTGATGGTATTCATGTGTATGAGTAAACACCCAGCTTACTATTATTGACAGCAGTGTAAAGGTATATATTTATCTTCACAGGATAATTAGGAGTTACATTGATTTAGAATGACTGCTTTTGTACACTGTAATTCATCTATTTCAAAATGTTTAAATGTTACACTTGAATGCCGTGAAATTGACTGAGTTTTGTTTCATCAAAGAATGCCAAGCCTTGCTTCATTAGTAACTGACGGATAGAATTGACTCGTTTATTGTTCTTTTCTATAAGTTATTGGTTTGTTAACCACCGATGCATGAAGTGATGATAACAGGTGAGTCACAATAATTTGTGCAGTTTGTTTAGATACAAGATTTTATTTTGTCTTGGGCAGGATCTGTTCTAGAACTGAAGATTTAGGGTTAATATTTAACCCTTCATTTGAATAAAAAGGGTGAATTTTTGAATATATGAGGCATTTTATAAAGAAATACGGGAGGGGGGGGATTGAAAACATGATGCATTACTTTGGATCATTCAGTTCGTTTTTCAGCAGGATTTTCTTTAGAAATTAGAATGAATTCTGCAATCACATCCAAGAATAGGGCCTGCCTGGGTAAACATCATCTATCCACATTTATGCTGATACTTGGAGTCCAGCTGAATGATATTTGACTATTTTATGGTGACCACAGCAGGGGCTAACAAATTCTAAAATGTTAATGTAGTGTGGTAAGCTGCAGAGAAAAGAATTTGGTAGACAAGTTTAAATTCACTTGCTCAACAATTCAGTAACCCAGCAGTAGTTGGCATAAAAGAACCTGGATGCCAAGCTTAAATTCAGTAGCCCAGTAGTGGCTAGCAAGAAAAGAACCTGGTAGCCCAGCTTAAATTCAGTTGCCCAGAAAAGGCACTTGAACATAAAGCGTTTTTTCTCCCTTGTTCTGAATCATTTATTACCATTCTTTGTGTGATATTTGTATAGTTTTCAAAACAAAGGCACAGTAGAACTGAAGAACAAATCATCGTGTTGCTCACTGAACAGCCTGACTTAAGCATTCAAGTAGCACCTAGTCTTGGGGCCAGAGACTTATTGGAATTTGCCTAGTCAACCCACTGGTGTACAAAATTTGGGATATAAAAATAATGAGAGGGCTACTATAATACTATGATTCCCTTCTCCCTTATTAACCATTTTCTGGTGGGTATCTTCACTTATGCACTATTTGCCAGCAGGCAGCAGTCTAGGAGAACAGTTCCCAAGGGAGAAGGTAATAGCATTTCACATGACACAATACTATATTCTGTGACTTAGGATATGTCAATAGTGCCCACCGGAACAGTGTGATGACTGTATTCATTCAGGTATAGTATCCTGGGGTCATGTGGAAATGCATACTGGCCTAAAATTTATTTTTTGAAGCTAGCCAATTGAATCTCACAAATTTATCATGTAATACCTTCTTAATCACCTAGGAGACTCCTTAGAGGCCATAAAATTAGCCCAATCAATAAAACAATTTTTGAAGCTGAACCTATTTTATTATATATAATTTTGTTTAAATCAAAGTATTTTTGATGAAAGGAAAAGTGCTTAAATGCAAAACAAGCACAAATTAAATTATTCCCACATTTCCCCAGAAATATACACAAAATTTATCTCTGATTTTAGTCTGTAAGTGTTTGAAATTTAGTATCTGTGAATGCAGTATGCTTTTTGATTGGTGTAATATCATCTCCCTTTCGGTTATGTAATTCCTTTGATAATTAGATTCTTAAAAGCTACCAAAGGTAGAGTGTATAATGTCATGACATCTGTTTGTCTGTATGTTTCTTTTTTTATTTCTACACAACTTTCATTTTACAACAGTTATTCCTATCAAATTTTGTAAATGGCTTGCACTAATGGCAAGGAAGGAGTCTATTGATTTAGGTGGCAACAGGCCAGAGGTCAAGGTCACTGAAGTTGACAATGGTCTGATGATAACTCTCCGTAACACCAGAATATAAGATATTAGATCTCCAGCTTGTTGGAAATCTTGGTTTTAATCACGTTTATTTTTATTAAAAGCTGCAATTTTTTAAAATGCCCAAGATTTTCTGGCTGGAACACAATTTGCATCACATGGCAAAAAAGCCCGTTTGCTGCCTCTTACGATGGAATTGAGGGTATATAGGACCTTTTCTACATTTCTGAGCCAGTAGGAGGGAAGTCTAATAAGAAAATAATATGAAAATAATGCTTTCTTGAAAACAGATGAATCTGTAAATTACAAAGATTGATACAAAGTATTTTTTAAAAATATAAACCACTCTTAAAAAAAAAATAATGACCTTCTCAGCTGGATTATCATCATGGCACATATCTTGGGGCAAAAATGGTTGACTCCATTAGTTGCTTCATACAACATACAGGAGGATGAATACGGTCAGTTCTACATATTTGAGGGGGAGTATGTTTAGCTCAAGACTGTATATCCTGACCAAAGTTCAAAGTATTTTTTAAGATCCATTGGACAGAAATCTCAAGTCAGCCATTCCCAACTAGTGTTTGAATAGAGGACTATTAAACAGGGGACAGGTATATAACAGTCACACTACTCAACTTGGAGTGGAATATGGGAACAGTGTTGAATTTGAGGATGCTGTCACAAATATCCAATTTACTGACTCTGATAATGTTTCATTGGTAAAACTTATTTTGTAATAGCAAAACCACTATTAGGGTCCTCAAATAACAAGACTTTTCTTCCTTAAGTTCATGGAAACAGATCTCAAATTCTGGTTATAATGCTGATTAATTTTGATCAATATACTTTCCTTGGTTGCATTGATTGATCCCAGGTTGTACTGATTGGGCCTCTTTTGCATTGATTGGTCCCCAGTTGTACCGATTGGTCCTCTGTTGCATTGATTGGTTCTCTGTTGTATTGATTGGTTTCCAGTTGTATTGATTGATGTCTTTCTTGCACATCAGTAAATTAAAGATTCAATTTGTAAGGCAGTTGGAGTAAAGTACCATGGTCAGAGACATACCATGGTAATTGACCTGGCCTGGTCTGGGCAGGAGTCAAACCTGTACACTTCTGGTCACAAGTCCAGCATGCTAACCAGTGAACAAGGGGCTGAAGTGAAACAAAATTTTATATGGTGTACCAGACACAGATACATAAGTACAGTGATTTATGAGTCCATATTTCTTTACTTGTTGAGTGATCCTTCATAAAATCTGTTCATAATGAAGTGATCCCTCATAAAATCAGTTCATAATGGAGTGGGAGGTGTGAACAATCATACTGTGTGAGCCTAATTAATGGCATAGGCTATAAATTTTGAATTGTGTATTTGCACAAGAAACAAGGGATGTCCAAAGTTGTATTGGTAGTTCCTACCCTGCATATCTGAAGTGTCTGTAAAAAGAGTTGAATACAGTCGCTGTTGGTGGGGAAAAAGATCAAAGTGGTCATGTAATGTACAACACGGAGATCACAAATCACAGATTTTTGTTGAGCCCACCTTTGTCATTGGCTTGATGGAGCAATCACTTTGGCATCCACACTTTCGCATCCCTATGTATGACCATCTCTATGTCTGTGCATGCTTTGGATGAACCTCAAAGGTAAATGTGTTTTACTCAGCATAAATTAAAGATGAGTGGTACGAAAACATGCATCATGATTGTTGAGTTTGTGGATTAATGGCTTAATTGACCTAATTTTTGGATTGGTTCACATTGTTAAATTTCATTTTAATCTTAAGTTGTTTTTCTGTGCTTTTCTCAGTGATGACGTAAATGTCACACAGTATCATGGATGCTCCTGCAGTTTCTTTGGGATTTTTTTTGTTGCAAAATTGGTTTATGGTGTTAGTTTGATAGCATTTGCACTCATTTTACCAGAATCATTCCATGGAAGAAGTTGAACCATATGAAGAAAAATTATTCTGACATTTGTGGATGAAAGAAGTTTCAAATGAAAGAAATGTGAGTTTGTTTGTTTGTTTTTTTTTGTCAAGAATGTCTTCACTGTTTGTTAGATATGAAAAAAACTGATATATTTAGGCAAAACTATAAACGAAAATATAGGAGGGAGTGTGGTCATTTTGTCTTGTCTGCAAACAGCAAGAAAGACATAACTCGTACATTACCCTTGTTTTAAGGGTAGTACTTGGTCTCTCCAGGAAATCGTCATCAGACTAGACCCAGTATGTTATGGGGGGGGGGGCAGGAAATATCTCCAGAAATTGAAGGTCAGAGGCACAGGATTCCATTTTGTTTGAATTTTAAGCTGCTGATCAGTGGTTAGGTTTTTGATTCTGTTGGTAGTCAGTTATTGCCATAGGTGAATTGAAATTAGTGTAAAGATGTTTGCTATGGGGTAAAATTTCACTACTGATTTAGAGGTCAAAAGGTCAAGGTGACAGTGGCCAGTTTATATGGTGGGTGGGTGGTTTAAAGTTTAGAGATCAGGGTTATCAGGGTTTGTTTTGCTATGCGTTACTAGGAACATCATATCATCATGATAAAATTTATTTTAATTTCTAAAATTTATGGATTTTTTCAGCTGCTTGTATCAGTTCGTTTCATCTTACCCAAAGAGAGAGAGACAGACAGACAGACAGAGAGAGAGGGTGTGTGTGAAAGGAACAGTTGTAGTATAAATTTTTCTGACCAGACTTCAGAGTAGTATCAACAATTGCAACTCATTTACTTGACATCATGCAAACACTTTAAACATACATGGAAAATTATTAATGTAGTCTAGTGATACCGGACTTTTTCTAGACGTCTCAAGTTGGGTGGGAGCCTTTGAATTGGCCTAAAATACATCTAATTGAATAAATTGGAAGCTATTTTTTTTAAATAAAGTTAAAAGTCATTTGCTTTTATACTTTATTCATGACATTTGTCTGTGTTTTTTTACTATTAAATGTGAATACATGTACATGTATGATCAAATTATTTGGGTTGATTTGGTAATTTTCTTGGCAAAATTGGGAAAAATAAATTCTCTCTTGGTATTGAGACCTAGATGTATATTTGTCCTGAACCTTGTTATGAAAAGCTTGGGGAAATTGTATTTGTGTTCCATCTCATAGTCTGTCATACTTTTGTATCTGCTCTATGACTTGATAGCAGTTTGAGATTAAAGGATGAAACTTGTAGGTCTGCATTAGAATGCAGGGCTCAATTTAGCTACAAGCTCTCAAGTCCATCCCATGTGGATTTTGAGGAAGGCCAGTTAAAGCTGATAACTGCAGGTCCATTGGGCCAGTAACATTTTCTGAAGGCATTATTAAATTTGATGTAGGTCAGTTTCTGCAGGACCAGGTGACATCCATGTGATCTGACCCAGCTGGCCAGTAGAAGAATTTCGGTTAAGTTGCCCCCTGAAAGGTGTGTTGCATACCTCATTGTAAATCCAATCTTCAAGGTCAAGGTCACAGCTCAAGTTTCCCGTCAACCTTTCATTCCACTCTTTAACTTCCAAACCATTTGAGATTAAGGAATAAAACTTGGCATAAATTATTAGAAGGTATGTTGTATACCTCACTGGGCATCCTAACATTGAAGTTGAAGTCGTTGCTCATTAATTAAAATTTTTTCTTACTTATTTTTCTGCTCTATAACTTTCAGGCCATTTGAGATTACAGGATGAAACTTGGTATGTTTATACATCATCAGTAGAAGGTATGTTATGAACCACAATGGATGTCCTATCTTCAAGGTCAAGATCATGGGTCAGTGGTTGAGGCTTCACTTTCCATTCTACACTATAACTTTAAAGCTGTTTTGATATTAATGAATGAAAATTTGTTTACTTGTTCATCACCTTTAGATGGTCTCATGTATCACAGGTATGTGTATGTGGGGAAAGGGATTTTCTCTTTCATAATTAGACCAGTGTGAGCTTAAAGTCTGAAGCTTGGTATGCATCATCTTGATAAGGTGTGCCATATGCCAGATTTAGGGGGTTTATTTTCAAGGTCAGGGTTATCACTCTATATTTTAAAGTTTTACGTTGTACTGTCAGTTTTGCTGTATCGTGTTATATTTGTTGGAGATGAAGGGATGAAATTTGGCATACTGGTACTTATACAACATCACTTGAAGGTGTGTAGCTTACAAGACTGGATCATATCTTCATTCTCAAGGTCATGACAATATATATTTGAGTTTTCCATTCTGGCCTATGATTGTGGAAATATTTGAGATTAACAGTGTTGTGTGTACCACACTGGAGATCCTATCTTTAATTTCAAAGGTCAGTATTTTATAAGTTTCAATCATACTTTCCCTTCCTCTATAATTTAAGATTAAGAGATGAGATTAAGAGATTAAACTTGTACATCACCATGTACAGGTGTGTGACATGCATTCAAGGTCATGGGTCAATATCACATTTTCTTTCATACTTTTAAGTGTTTTCATGAGGATGTGCAATCCATGCTAAATGTAATGAATCAACCATTAAACATGAGCAAGTTGACAAAAGTCAAGCTATTGATTTGCCAAGGGTGTAATGATCATGTAGGCACTTGACTTCAAGGTCAGCCACCATAGCTAAGTGAATTTTTAACAATTAAGCAAAGACACACTTGAAAACATTTTACCAACTGCACTTAGCGAGATTGTAAAGTGGTGTGGATGCATTTTTCGGTATTTGGCCGTAATATCTCTGCTGTTACATGAAGCAGTAATTCTGAATCATATGAAAATAGTTTCTTTTTTGTAACATGTGACCAGTGTCATAATATTTGACCACCGAATCCTATGATATAATGTCAATGAAATAACATCTGACCACGGAATCCTATGACAGTGTCAGTATCATAACATGTGACCACTGAATCCTATGACATATTGTCAGCGTCATAACACTTGACCACTGAATCATATGGCAGAGTGTCTGTGTCGTAATACATTATTCTCTTTTTCACTTTGCTAATAATGAAGATAGACTGCTGTACAGGTTATATTCATTAATTAAAAGTTATTTAATAGACACATTTGTTGAAATATGCTGTAAGGGTTCTTATTGATAGATATTCTTCTCACAGTAAAAACCTGCTTCCTTTAGAAATTGAAAAATCCCCACCACCCCCCATTTTAAAATATGAAAATGTCAGAGATGGAATTGCACGTGTGTGTGAGAATCATGAAGAAATCACTGTACTCATTTCTACAATATTATAGCCATTTGAGATTAAAGATTGAAAGTTGCAATATTTGTCATGTGCCACATTGTGGGTCCTATCTTCAGGGTCAAGGTCAAAGGCTGATTTAGGTTTCAGTAACATTTGATTTTGTTGTATAACTTGCCCGTTTTTCAAGATAAATGAAATTCATTACCCTTGTATGCTTGAAGACCTATTTCATGCCACATCATGTCTTCAATTTGCAGAGTCACAAGTATATATTTCTTGGATGATTTTGTTTCTGCTTTATAACCCCTGGGATGTAGAATAGGTACGTGTCCTCCTGCCATGTTATAAGAGATAACTAATGGAGGCAAGAATCATGGTGGCTCAGTGGATATTGAGATGGACTTGCGACTGTAAGGGTGTGGGTTCTGATCTTACCATTGGATCAGTCTGAATTGGTCACCATAGTGTTTCCTTCGGCAGGGCACTTTACTCCAACTACCTTGGTACTAAATGGTTCAGGTATGAATCATGGTAGACTTATATTTCTCTTTTCGATGATATCTTATATATCACAGTCAAGGATGATATCTTATATATCACAGTCAAGGTTTTATCTTCAAGGTCATAATCGCTTATCAATTTCTTCCACTGTTTGTGTGTATTGTGGGGGTTTTTTTATTTTTAATGTAGCTTTAACAGTTTGAGCCATATTGCTCTGATGTCAGTAATGTGAAACTTTACAGTGATCTCTGACACTGGGGCATCATGCTACAGACATGTAGCATCATGTCCCACCCAGTCACATCATCCTGACACCGGCTGACTAGTCCTAACACTAACCTCTTAATGCTGAATTCCTAGGGAGACAGCTGCTAGTGCAATTTTTATAAGTCTTTGGTATGACTCGGCCGGGGTTAAAACCCGTGACCTCCAGCATCGGAGGTGGATACTTTCCACCACTGCTTACAACCATATATGTTCACTTATAAGTCAAACTGTTATAGCTACCATATTTATGCACTGACCCCATCTTTCCCCAGATTTTCACCTCAAAACATGTTTTGGCTACATTCATAAATCTTCATATCCAACCACATGTTTGTCCCCCACCCCCTGTTACAGCTACCATATAGACTTACAAGTGCAACTGCTACAGCTACCATATATACTCACTTATAAGTTCAGCTGCTACAGCAACCATATAAACTCATATGTCCAGCTGCTACAGCTGCCATATATACTCACAAGTCCAACTGCTACAGCTGCCATATATACTCACAAGTCCAGCTGTTACGGCTACCATATATACTTACTTATAATTCCAGCTGTTACAGCTATCATACATACTCAGTTGTAAGTCCAACTGTTACAGCTACCATATACACTTATAAGTCCAAATGCAAATTGTATAGACCCAGGTCTGCTATCATATCACATAATGTGTCAGCAGAGTTGGGTCTATCCAATCTGTTAGAAGTTATCAGGAGCAAAAACATCATTGAAGAGATCTACTGGTATATCATGCAATGGCACGTAGGAGTCTATGTTGTCACTTATTAGTGAGTATAAATGGTTACTCTACAACTTTGTCAAATAAATGTAGGTCATAACCATATTTCATCATTGTAACTGTTATATGCTCCTTTAACCTTGGTGTCAATGTCACAATCAAATTTCATCATTGTAACACTCTTCTTTGCTCCTTTAACCGAGGTGTCAAGATTACAGCCAGATTTCATCATTGTAACACTCTTCTTTGCTCCTTTAACCAAGGTGTCAAGGTCACAGCCAGATTTCATCATTGTAACACTCTCCTTTGCTCCTTTAACCAAGGTGTCAAGGTCATAGTTGTTGAAAATTTGTATTAAGGTTGTGGTTCAAGCTTTTTCTTATTGCATTTGTATTTCCTAAACTCCATGATGTTTCTTCATCCCTCAGATATAATACAATTCATTCTGTTGTTCCAAAAACCTAAGTTGAAATGTTCATAATGATTCTAGTTTTCTGACTTTATATTAAACTTTAATGATAATATTTAAAACATTTCAAATTTAACTATTTGCTTAGTTGTGTTTTCAAATTTTATTCTTTGAAAAAAGCTGAAACACATTTTCTGCAACTGTTTCAATATAAATTTGATCTGCAAGCCAAATTTTGGGTCTTTTGATAACAAAAATTTCTTTAAAAAGACTAATTGTTTGGTTAAAAATACTTGTGTCTGTATGTACAGTGTTTTACAGTAATGCTGTGATTGTGGTTTGACATGCAAAATACTATTATCCATAAGAATCTAAAGCTGTATAATACAAGGTTACCTCCATTCCAGTGTATGTGGTAATACCGTATATACTCACTCATAAGTCAAATCCAACTGCAAACAACATAGGCCTTAATCTGCCATCACATAACGTGGCAGCAGATCAAGGTCTGTGTTTTTTGTCCTCCTGATTACTGTTAACAAACAACTGCACAGACCCAGATCTGCCAGTGCATTATGCAACTGTGCAGTTAGATCGGATTTGTCAGCAAGTATATATGTTAATTTGAAGTATTTAATCATGAAGTATTTGGTGCTTATGATATTGTCTTTTTAAGAAATGACTTGAGGTCATTCCAGGATAAATTTTCACAACCTGATATTTGTTCCCTGGAGACTAGAGGATCCAAGGAGTGGTATTGTAGTTCTGCAGGTAAATGTAAATAGTCAACATGTTAAGCAAATATGATCTTCAGAACTGTTCCGAAACTATTGTTTTAACTCCTCCTATTATTCAACAAAATATTGATTTACAAAATGTCAAAGAGAAATTTCCAAGGTCAGGTAAAGTACAGAAGATCAAGTGCTTATTATGTCAACAGATAAGTAGGCCATTATATTTATCTCTGATCTGTTAAGTGTGTATTTTTAGGTTTTTAATAAAGCTTTAACAATTTGAGTCTGATCACTAGGGTGTCTACAGTGTCACAGTTTGTGCTTATGTCTAGCACTGGGGCATCATGCCGCAGACATGTAGCATGATGTCCCACCCAGTCACGTTATCCTGACATAAGGCTGACTGGTCCTATCACTAACCAATTAATGCTGAAGCGAGGCAGCTACTAGTACCATTTTAATAAATCTTGGTATGACTCGGATGGAGTTTAAACCCGCAACCTCCCACATCCAAGGTGAACACTTCTAACCGTTAGGCCTCCGGAGCGATCCTCACCCATTAAAGTTTTAATAACATGTATCATAACGCATTGCAAGAATCTAAAACTGTTCTATTGTATAAGTTGAAAGATACAGTGACATCTCATTATAAGGTTCCTCACAATACTGCCATCTTTCATATAACATGGATTTGGGAATGAATTCAAGTAAAATGGTATGTAATCCAAGAGTCCCACATTCAATACCCATTGAGGCCAGCTTGGGTGGCTGCATTGGTGTGTCCTTGTGAAGGGCACTTAGCCCCTGTTTCCTCAGCATAATGTAGCCTGTAGTGTGTTGTATGTGCAGCAAAAAAAACCACCTCATCAGTTAATTTGTTTTTGCTTTTTACTAATGAAAGCCAATTATCATATGGTCATAATGTCACTGAAACCCTGACACATGCCAGTATCTGTAGACTGGTGACCAATGCTGTCACAGGGAAAGGTGTGTGTATCACAAGGTTTACAGACACACTGACAGCTTGCTGGACACTAAAAGCCTAATGTCCATCACCTAGTCACTTGCCATTATATCATTATATACAAATTAAGATCATCGTAACTTAAAACATTTTTCAAGCATTTTTCATAAAATTTCAATATACACTAAACAATTAATGCCAATTTGCATGGGATAAGTTTCAAGATAAATGGCATTGATTTGGTACACAATGCTCGATCAATAAGATGGGTGTGGTTTATCTCTGTTCTGACAGTTGATAAACTGTAGTGTGATTTCACATCATGAAATACCTTGTCTTTTATGGGGTCTTTTGTTCAGCATACCCAATTATGAGTTTGCTTGGAACACACCTTAATGTAATGTGACATCACACATAGCATGCACTGTTCATTCCAGACATGGGAAGAGGCTCCAACCTAGTCCAACAACATAAGAAGTCCACACCTGATATTTATGTTGTTTGGGTCCACCCAGACAATATCAATATCAGGGTAGATGTCTTAGATTTTAGGACTAGTCCCAACCAGGTCAGAAGTGAGTTTGCAGATATCCTTTAAAAGTTGGTTATTAAAAAACATATACATGTATCATGTTTCATTTTTAGGTGCCCCATCTGCACCAGAAATTTATTTCCTCATGTTTGATTCACCATCCTCCACTAGAATTTTATTTTGGACACACTAGGCTACACATTTTGCTCTTGGTACACTGCTGTGGAACACGTGTCGAGTTTTTGCTGAAGATCACATTTTTATGTTTCCTATTGATGATCACCAATCTTGTGGCCTTGATTTGTCACCGGGCTAAAGGATAAAAAGGTTAAACAATTGATGATTATTTGGCAAGCAATATTAGTCATATTAGAGGGCAAACAACATTAGTGGTATTACAGGGGAAAAAATATTAGTGGTATTATAGGACAAACTGTATTAGTGGTATTACAAGGCAAATAATATAAGTGGTATTACAGGACAAACAATATTAGTGCTATTACATGACAAATAATATTAGTGGTATTACTGGGCAAACTATTAATGGCATTACAGGGCAAACTATATTAGTGGAATTACAGGGCAAAAAATATTAGTGGTATTACAGGGCAAACAATATTAATGGTATTACAGGGCAAACAATATTAGCGATATTACAGGGCAAACTATTAATCGTATTACAGACCAAACAATATTAGTGGTATTACAGGGCAAACTATTAGTGGTATTACATGCCAAACAATATTAGTGGTGTTACAGGCAAACAATATTAGTGCTATTACATGGCAAATAATATTAGTGGTAATACTGGGCAAACAATAATAGTGGTATTACTGGGCAAACAATATTAGTGGTATTACAGGGCAAACAAACTATTAGTGCTATTAAATGGCAAATAACGCTAGTGGTATTAATGGGAAAACAATATTAATGATATTACAGGGCAAACTATACTAATGGTATTACAGGTCAAACAATATTAGTGATATTACATGTACTTGGGAAACAATATTAGCAGTATTGTCGAGCAAACAAAATTAGTGGTATTTCAGCGCAAACAATATTAATGGTATTACAGGGCAAACTTTGTTAGTGATATTACAAGACAAACTGTTAGTGGTATTACAGGCCAAACAATATTAGTGGTTTTATGGGGCAGACAACATTAATGGTATTACAGGTCAAACAATTTTAATGGTATTACAGGGCAAACAATATTGGTGGTATTACAGGGCAAATAATATTAGTGGCATTACAGGGCAAACAATGTTAATGGTATTACTTCATCAAGGAGGATGTAGACTACAACCCTGTAATAAAGAAAGCCAACATGAAGGTAAGAGCAGCATGAAGGTCAAGCTCCTCATCACTGGAACTTAACATTCTACTGGTTGACAGAGCAAAATTCAGTCACTGTGAAGTGAATTCAGTCCTGCATGGAAAGTGACCTGAAGACAGAATTGATTTTCTATTGCAAATTCACATGAGCAACAAAAAAATGTAACTTAGTTGTTGTGGGTGTGCAGTTGTTTTTGTTGGTACTTTTAACATTTTGTTGGGAATGTCATGCCCAGGAAGTCTTTCAGACCCCTTAATGCAGCTTACTGGGGCTGGCCTGGGCAGCTGTTACCTTTGACTCATGTATTATGAGTCCAGTGCTCTGTACAGAGGACAAAAGCTAATCAAAATCATTAAAACATTTCTGTCAGCCACTGAAATTAATCTATGTTGCTCTTGTGGAAAGGAGTCTGTACAAGTCCTCTTGATTCAGTCAATCTGAAACCAACCATAATGATGTTTTATTTTTATTTTCCGTTGTATTTTGAGGCACCATGGTAGTAAGCCTTATTTGCGCCAAAGGCGAATAACAAGGGTCAGTGGCACAATTGTGCAGCCTAAAATAAACACTGATGTGGTACACTTTTACAGCTCTCATAATTTATTTTTTAATTGGAGACCTCTTTTAGTCCGGTCAAAATAGATGGTTACAAAGAGAATGCAATATGGATAGAGCGGAATTGTCTTAATATTCTATTTTCATAGACATATAAAAGGAAGTAATGTGCGTATGAGAAATCATGTGTATTAAGGGTCCTTTTTGTCTTGTCTTTGACAAATGTTGCATACAGCAAGACAGATCATTCCTGGAGTCCCAAGATTTAAGAGGTCAAGGTCATAGTGAGCGGTTGTTTAAATTTTAAGTGAGTAGTCGGTGATCAGAGTTTTGTTATGACAATTTCTCTGTACTTGAGCTCTCTTGATTCAGATAATCTGAAACCAACCATAATAATGACAATGATAAGAGTTTTGGTATCATGCAGTCATGGTTACAGTTGCCATGGTTTGTTTATGTTTCTGAGTAAAGACTTGCATCATGTCTCTCTGACCTGGGATCTGACATTGAATAAGCATCAGTGTACATGGAACATCCTTGGGGATAACAGATCTGATGGTCAGAGGTCAAGATACTTAATGCTAGAACAGTTGGTCAGCACTAGTTCAACTGGAGCTGAAAACATAGTTATAAATTCTCTGATAAAAAATGTCCTGTTTGAGAGAGAGAGAGAGAGAGAGAGAGAGGTGGTCAAACTGAATAAAAGTGAATTGCTCTGAAATATTTGGCTGACAATTATTTGACATTATTATTATTTTTATTATTATTATTATTATTATTATTATTATTATTGCAGTAGACACAAAATAATTCCGAAACATTAAATGAAAAGTAAGATAAATATGTAAAATAAAATTTTACTTAAAATTCTGATCAAATTTCTTACTTTTTAAATATTTAAAAAATGTCAGCCATCATTTTCAGATGTTTTCATTTTTACTTGTATTCATCATCTGTTTTTATGTTAATTTTTTACAGAATCATCTGAGTATTTTAATTATTACTTACTATGTGTTAATTGTTCTTTCTTAATGAGAATGTTTAAGGTACTTATTTTGTAATATCTTGTCTGAGCACTAACTTTTTCAATACTACTGAGTACTTAAATATGAATTTTTTTTAAAATTATAGGGTAAAGTCACTTTTCTTTAGACTGTATTATTGTTGACTGTTTGGCATGTAATAAAAAAGGATTTAAAAAATGTATACAGTATGCACAGTGCATGTTTATGATTCAGATTCTTTTTCCATGAATACATCAGTCTATTATAATATCTGTTTATTTGTAGAAAAATAAAAATCTATTAAATACATTTCAAATTTTACAAATAATTCTGATAATAATTTAGATATAAAATATAGATTATATTGATCACTCATCTTCTCGTTTCTACATGCAAGATTGTCATTTATATGACAAGGAAGATAACTCCTCCCAATTAAAGACCTATTACTTACAAATTTGTTATTACAATAAAATGGTTGGAATTGAACATTGTTGCAGTTGGAGCAAACTCTTCCGAAAGGGGCTTGAACATACAAGGGTTGGAAACTCCGATCAATATCATAATGCAGCAAACAAGATAAGGCATACCTATCAAGTCTTACGAGATTTATTCTTATTAAGTCTCATGAGATTTAATCATACCTATCAAGTCTCATGAGATTTAATCATACCTATCTAATCTCGTACCTATTGAGTCTCATCAAATTTAATCATACTTATCAAGTCTTGTGAGATCTAGTCATACCTATCAAGTCTCATGAGATTTAATAGGAGTAAAAATAAAGGAGTGGCCATAATGTATAGAGGGGTTATGGTTTGTGCTTTGAGATGGAATTAATGTCGTTTAAATTAGCGCAAATGATTGTCTCTTTTTTGAAAGTTCTTAAGAGATCATTTGTATTGTTTCTTTGTAACTGACATTTAAGTTTTGGTTCAAATTGGTCAAAAGTAAAAGAGCTTCAAAAGTAAAAGAGCATCAGAAGAGCTAAAGTAACAGAGCTTCAAAAAAGCTTCAAAAGTTAAAGAGCTTGAAGCTGGTCTTTGGTTCGACATGATACCTTGATACCTTTCTCCACCTTTGTGTTATGAGACAAAATTGCTATGATGTAAATTGACATTATTAGATCATTTTCAATCGTTGAAAGTTTGAAAAGAATCACAGTGGCAAAGTTGATGTTAAAGTTCAAAAACTTTTATGCTTGACAGTGAAAACAGTTACACATATTTAAGAAGCACCATAGCACGCTTGCACAGGTAATTTCATGTGAGTGTTGTACATAATAACAGAGGTGAGAGTTTCTAATCCCTGTATAATACAAGTATATGCACCTGGTAATGTCTTGTACAACAGTTGAGAACTACTATTCCAGATTTCACACAGCTGAAGTTACTGAATAAAATTAGTGTAATCCAGACATATTTACCTATACAGTTATAGCATAATTATATGTATTTCAGACTCAAAATATGTGCTACGCATGGATCTAACATTTCATGCATTCCTATAAAACCTTTCAAAAACACTGATTATCAAATTTTGATTCCAGATTTTGCTTTTGAAAATATGTTCAGCATCACAGTTGTACCCAAAACATGCGAATTGATTATGTCAGAAAAACTGCAAAAATGAAAGCTTTTCAAGCCTGGTGATATCCATAAACATGAAGAGGAAATATCTTGCAAAGCAGAAATATAAAGCATTAAATCAACATAAATAGAACTGTCTTGGACCATCAAAAAGGGAGTCATTCTTATACGTTGCTTTTTGTGCAGATCTGATTTTTCTTGTGCTTGTGGTGGACAGATTGACAGTATGCGATGTGGAGTTGGATGCACACGAGGACTTCATAAAACTTGTAGCACAAAATTACTGATCAGGATTTTTTGTGGAAAATGGGGAAAAGAAAAATCACCAGAGTTGAAGCAACATGTAAATTGATTACAAACCTGAATCTCCCTCTCAGCATTGCTGAAATGATGAAGAGAACTACTGAATCATCGTTTCCAAATTTAATGAATGATGATAATAGGAAATGATGGTGGTGCTTAATAAAACGGCACCAAGGTAGATAACTGGGAAGATACAAATACAGACAACCACTACCACAATAACAAAATATGATTAAAATATAACAAGAGTTTTACCATGTAACAGTATAATCCCAAATTATGCATGTACCAAAAATACTGAATAAATGTCAGGTAACTGAATAATAATAATAGTAATAATAATAATAATAATAATAATGTTATCCCTAACTATCAGGTACACAATATAGCAGATGTGATTGAATGTACGTTGCAGTATCTCTTGATTCTCATTTCTTTTTTCTGTTTCAGGTATGAAATGTGTCAAAAACAAAGCATATGCCATTATAAACGAAACTTGCTGATATAAAGCAGGAAACCTTGTTAAAAAGAATGAGATATGGACCTTAACAGTATGTGATGGCAATAACGATAAGAGAAGTGAATAGTACCCAGTTTTGAAAAAGACAGAGGATGCAAATACAAGTTCAGTAAAGTCTACATCAGGTTGCAAGGGCTATTGGAATATTGAACTAACTTATCTCTCACAAGAAGGTTGATACCATTTCTACATTTGTTTGTTCACCTGCAAAAAAAATTTTTGGTCTGTTTCTACAATTTACTTTGCATGTGTACGCTTTAGGGAAGTTTGTGATTACTTTATTAAAGGGCTTCCATTCAGTGATTCAGTTCTTGTTGCTGCAGAATGAAACCTGGTCAGCAATTTCCTTATCTGTAGATGATAACTGTCATCAGTCATGCTTGGCCTTCTGCCAATTCCACACAGAGGGGCACACCATGTTCTGTAATGTGCATCTGCTTTGTATTTGAAGTCCTGTCCAGGATATCCTCAAATTATTGGATGAGAGTTTTGACAGCATAAAAAGAAGCTTACTACAAATCATTTCAGCAAAATTTTAAGAAACAAACAGTATGGAAATGTTCATCTTTAAGTAACTGAATCAATACATTTTACACTTTATTTATATTTACATTGCTATTTACAGCCTTCATTACCACCAGACTAGTTATTGTACAGTCATGTCCTTGGACAGCTTGCAAACGGTTCATGACATATTTAGTTTTCTCTTGTTTGTTTGAGGTTTGTCCTCAATAAAATACCGACATATTTGCAAGTCATTTTTTAAAAATATCTTTCAAGTCATGGGTGATTATTTTTTTAAACACTGACAATGAGTCTTACAGGTGTCATAGGTGAGCATTTTATCAAACACCAAGAATGAGTCTTACAGGTGGCATTGGTGATCATTTTATCAAAGATTGAGAATGAGTCTTACAGGTGTTATAGGTAATCATTTTATCAAACACTGAGAGTGAGTCTCACAGGTGTCATAGGTGATCGTTTAATTAAACACTGAGAATGAGTCTTACAGGTGTCATAGGCAATCATTTTATCAAACACTGAGAATGAGTCTTACAGGTGGCTTACGTGATCATTTTATCAAACACTTAGAATGAGTCTTACAGGTGGCATAGGTGATCATTTTATCAAACACTGAGAACGAGTCTTACAGGTGGCATAGGTGATCATTTTATCAAACACTGAGAATGAGTCTTACAGGTTTACATGTTATGGACTAATATAGTAATGCTGTTCATCAGTACAGTACTAGATCAGTTTAAGATCTTGTTTGTCATTTGTTCAGTGTGATATTTTTTTAGTTTTAGACAGTCCATTTTTCAGTACATTACAGTATCACAGTTTATAGACTTGACATAAAATATTTGTTAATTGACAGAGCTGTACTAAGAGATATTTTTGATGGTCACCAGCAATATATTGTGTATACTTGCTTATAAAATGAGTCCAACTGCAAACTGCACACACCCAGATTTACTGGTACATAATGCGCTGGCAGATCTGGGTCTATGCAGTTTGTTAGAAGTAATCAATAGAACAAACAATATAAACCCTGATCTGCAGATACACTATGCTACAGCAGATCAGGATCTTTGTTGTTTGCGGTTTGACTTGACTTATAAGCTGGTATTATGGTATACTTTTGAGTCTTGACTATAACAGATTTGAACTCCTACCACAAAGGACTTGATCTCATGCTTATACCAATATAAGATTAAAAGTAACGGGAAAAGTAATACTCAACTTCATTCATTAAATTTTGCCAGGTTAGCATATTTCTTGTTCCAATGTTGTTACCATGATTTTTCATGCAAACATTATTTGAAAAAATGGTAAGATTTTCTTGGTGTATTAGAAGCTAGGGAAGTGCTACAGGTTAGGAAGGAAAGCTACACTTTTATACCTGAAGGATTACACTAGACATCCAATGAGGGATTTGGGGTGGGTAAACAGATCTGTTGTAATGACTAGAAAGATCATTTTCTTTTTATTTATGAAAATGCTTGGTTATATCATGCAATTTATGCTTAATGTTCTTTTACTAGTACCATTTGCCTCTTTTAAGTTTTTTTTAAAACAACCCTTTTACTTCAAATTTGTCTGCTCTAAATAAATCAAAGTCTCCATCTTGAATGTCACATGAATGCAAAAGAGACTGCATTTTAACAATTTGTGACTCTGTGAGACATGCAAGTTTGTATTGGGTATTAAGTGACATAATTGACAAATGAAGATGTCACAGTTTTATGAAAACTTAATGAAATTATTGTCCCTATGCTGGGTGGTGTTATTATGTCAACAGATGTCGTACAGTCAAGAATGACTAATGTCATCATGGTGTTTGCAGTGTGTGCAAAGAATAAAATTCTCCCCTACTACTGTACTTCACAAAGTCCAACTCTATGAAACTGAAATTTAGTTTTGCTGGGCTATATTTGGATTTATCCTTCCCTGAATCACAGCGGTGTTTCAGTATTTTGCCATAGAAGATGAACCACTCATCCACACTATTCCAAGTAATGAAATAATCATGTTTTGCATTTTAAATATGGAGTAAAATATTACATAAAGAATGTTGCTGCTGATCATGATTTAGCTAATAATCTTTAAATTATTCAAGGCAATTAAGTTTAATAACATTCTTATTAAAGACAATTAGGTGTACTAACATTGTTATTCAAGGCAGTTAAGTGTAATAACATTCATATTCAAGGGAGTTAAGTGTAACAACATTTATTTCTTCAACACACATCTTTGCATCTTTCTATTTTTCTTCAAAATATTTACGCGAAATTGTGTTTTTATAAACACAACTATCTTGGGCTTGTTTAATCGTATAAAAAATTGCACACACACACACAGATAGGGAATCTAAAAATGACCAGCCATTCATCTTGTATATAAATGAGTGTTTGATGCATGGAATTCTATTTCAGAGGAAATGACTCTGAGACGAAGTTTAAAAAACAATATTTCCAGTGCAGTGGATGTAACAGAGGATGTAACTGATGATGACAAATTTGCTTCACAAAAACGGTGACAGTTTAAATGATGACATTGATGGGGACTATGAGACAAGGGTTGCGTCGGAGGTTGCAATATGACAACCAAATGACAGTGGCAGAGTTCAGAACATTGGACAGCGACAAGGATATCATGGAATCAGAAACATAAGGGACTGGAAAAGTGATGAGAAAAAATTAAATTGATTTTCAAAATGTTTATTCAACTAGATTATTTATTCTCATTGTTTAAGTTTTAAATAATTGTATTCACCTTTTTGCAAGTCACTAAACACATAGAAAAAGAGTCTGCAATTTGTAATGAAGTTTACATTTTCTTGTTATGAATATTTTATTGATAAAATATTAAAAAAAACTGTTGTTTTTTTTTATTTCCTAATGATGGCTGTACCAACACAAAGATACCATAGTGAAGATATTTTTTTAAAAATTTTAATATGACCAATTGATATAACCAGACATTTTCGTTATTTAAAACAGTGGCATAACATCACAAATTCTTGCATATGGATTATTCCAGGTCCCAACCCCTCCATTACACACTCCCATTCCTCTTGCAGTGATCCAGGGGTCATAGTGCTAAATCCATCATATAGGTGATTTTTATTCCTGATATTGTATACATATATAAAGTTTGACTGGAAACTATTTCATATATCCTTGTAATTTAAAGCCTTGTTTATCTGACTTTGAACCCACTCTAATCCCAAGGAAACATAACTACAAAGTTAATGAATTTCCACCAGTATTTTAGGATGAAATATAGTAATGAGCAGATAAAGAGTGTCAAAACATCCGTATCCCCACCCCACATAAACATGGGGATAAAAGCACACTTCAACAGTCAGGGTTATTTTTGTGTGAATCTGCTGCATGATTTGGCATGGACATATTTTCAACCACTCGGGCACCTTAAAGTTGACCATTCAGATACACTACATGATAAATATTTGGAATGCTTTGATGGCCAAAGTGGTTTGAACATCTGCCTCAGATACGGGAGGTCGCAGGTTCGAACCCCGGCCAAGTCATACCAAAGACTTATACAAATGTAACTAACAGTTGCCTCACTTGGTACTCAGTATTAAGAGGTTAGTGTTAGGAATGGTTTGCCTGGTGTCATAATAATGTTACTGGGTTGGGCAAGATGCTACATGTCTGTGGCATCACTATAAACTGTCACACTCCAGACATCTTAGCAATATGACTGAAAAATTGTTAAAGCTCCATTAAAAATCCTAATGATACACACACACACACACACACACACACACACACACACTTAAATATTTTTAGGTGAATCTGAATTGAAATTGCCTGCACTAGAATATTTCCAAAATTAATTCAAAAATCAGTAATGTACTTTTTTATTGATGGGAGATGATTTGAAGCTAAGAGATGATTTGGTGCTAAGAGTTTGGTATGCATTTGTGTCATTTTTGTTTGCATTTATTTTTTGTATTTTTTTTATCATTTTTGTATGCTTTTGTATCATTTTTATATGCTTTTCTTTCATTTGTTTATGTATTTGCATATTTTTTATGCTTTTGTATCATTTGTGTCTGTCATTTTTGTATACTTTTGAATCATTCTTTTATGCTTTTGTATCATTTGTGTCTGTCATTTTTGTATACTTTTGAATCAATCCTTTATGCTTTTGTATCATTTGTATCATTTGTGTCTGTCATTTTTGTATACTTTTGAATCATTCCTTTATGCTTTTGTATCATTTGTGTCTGTCATTTTTGTATACTTTTGAATGATTCCTTTATGCTTTTGTATCATTTGTGTCTGTCCTTTTTGTATACTTTTGAATCATTCCTTTATGCTTTTGTATCATTTGTGTCTGTCATTTTTGTATACTTTTGAATCATTCCTTTATGCTTTTGTATCATTTGTGTCTGTCATTTTTGTATACTTTTGAATCATTTCTTTATGCTTTTGTAGGACTGTTGTCAGAGAGTGAAGGAAATGGTTTGACAGTGAAAAGGATGAAGCAGCAGTAAACTGTACCAAAGTCCACATGGATCTGGAAGTTTACATGCACATGTATGCAGGGATATAAGGTAGATTGTACCAGGCAGAATTCTGAAGTCCATATGGATCTGGAAGTTTTATTTGATCATGTATGCAGGGATGTAAAGTAGATTGTACCAGGGCAGAATCCTGAAGTCAGTAGGGATCTGGAAGCTGTACATGCTCATGTATGCAGGGATATAAGGTATATTGTACCAGACAGAATTCTAAAGTCCAAATGGATTCAGACATTTTCATGCCTTTGTATGCAGGGCTATACAGTAAAACTAAAAATGTATACTGAAGAAGAATTATCATTTCAATTTGTCTGACAATGAACATTTCAAACAGGAAGATGACATTTATCTCCACATGATATAATAGGATATTTGACTTCTTTAGTGCTGCATACAAATTGACCCAAAATTTCAGTGAATGTTACTTTGATACATGTTGAAATGTGATGAGAATGTATTATGTTATAG
>JAECUM010010872.1:0-59157 GCA_016617855.1 Megalonaias nervosa | reverse complement strand
CACAAACATGCTATTACACTAACATACTATCACATAAGACAGACGAATGGAGAGAGGATTTAAGCTTTAGTTGTGGAAGAGTAAACACTATACCAAAGACATACAAACAAATACATAAAACACACTATTTTGGTAATAGTTACAATACTATCACCGTTTCTTTGAGACATGTTTGGTCCTGTAAAGGGCACTTGGGCGAGAAACCAAAAGATTCTTAACACTGATAGAACTACTTGACTTTTCTTCCTCGCACGCATCTCCGTACAGCAGGTCGAAATAGACCAGTACTATCTTAAGGCACCCTTGTCTTTCAATGTGATGGACAACGATGACGTTGCACGCAGGAGGTAGCCTGCATCAAACAGCATGCTGGAAATAATAGGCTTTTATCACTTTCTCAAGACACACTGAAGACCAGTGTTCTTTCTCTAGCTAGCAGATATATTTACTTTTGTCTTTGGACCTGATTTCTCCAATCATTGCAGTTTCTTTGCTGTAACTTTGTCGACATCCAATCATTGCAGATCTTTTACTGTAACTTTGTAGACATCCAATCATTGCAGTTCCTTTAATGTAATTTTGTAGACATCCAATCATTGCAGTTCCATTACCGTAACTTTGTAGACATCTTGTAGCTCATTGACCTTTTTGAAAGACATAACAGGTATTTGCACTTTTATCTTGAGAGGAGTAGTTTTGAGTAAACCTGTTTAAGTTTTCATGTATGTTTATTTTCGAATCACTCTCTGTAAATCTCTAACTAGAAGTTTAATATTTTGCATACGTACAGACAGAAGATAGATAGATAGATAGATAGATAGATAGATAGATAGAAAGTGAGAGAGAAATAACCCTAGTAAAATTAAACTTTAATCGTCTGCTGTCGTCAAACGATCACTCCTCTCTATGGAGAAACTAGAATCAAGGTGATGGGGACTCTCTTTGTCACTTCGTACGACAAGAAATTTTTTCAGAGTTCACCTTAGCGATTATGAAGAATAAATGATGGATCTATGTCTACCAACACCCACTTATTCCTCTGCACGACCGCGAGAGTGCATATCGACCAATAAGAGCAGTTATTCAGTAGCTCCTGTAGATTATGATATTGAAATGGTTAACGTGGGATTGCCTTTACGTGACTGCACCGTGGCATTGACTCACATGGCCATGCAAACATTCGTTGGACTTGGTGTGCCACTGACCTCTCGTGTGATGCGTTTCGTGATATGTTTGATTAGGTCACTAAGTACCCGTATATTTTTCTCAGTATTGACTTGACTGGTGGACCCCGACAAAGTGTCGAGCCGGTATGGATGGAACAATGTAAAAATCATGGTAAACATAGCAAATGTCCGCCAGTAATGTGTTTGAAGAGTAATGAAAGCAACACCGCAAAGATGATCGTGAACACCAGGAACTGATTCGTAACGGTCGGTCTTAAGTGTGTCAAAGATATGTTACAGTAAAAACGAACTACACGAGAAGACCTCACAGTGTGCTAGGAAAAATAGTTGCATTAAACCAACAAAAGAAATTGTAGCCAAGAGCTGGGAAGACTTGGCATTAAGAGGCGTGCACAAGACTAAATCGATCTAAGGCAAACAAGGTTAGAGGATACGCAAATTGTCTACAACGAGAACAGTCTCAGTACTTATAAAAGTTGAAAGCACCATTTCAAAGATTTTAATGAAACAGCACGGCATACCATATTTGACTATCTCATAGAGTTTGCCACTAACCTCCAAAAATCGAAAGTTTGTATATTAGAGTGGAAATACTATCGGATACGTGACCAGGTCACGTCAACAAGGAATGGGATGCATTAGTATTCATTTAGTGGAAAGAATTTAAACGACTAAATACTAATAATCCAATGTGGAATTAGGTTTTCCACCGGTGTCGGACCTTTTTGTCTTCCCACAAGGCAAATTTCTGACTAAGTAACTTTGACTAAGGTCGGTAAATTTAAACTCCAATAACTTCCAAAGTGTACGCCTTAATTTTAACTGACCAATCGAAAGCAACTGTTCCTAAATTTTCCCCAAAATAATCATGTCTTTCATCAGATTTTTACAGCCTAGAATACGATGCAATCAACTTTCCTTTGAAGATCAATTATTTGACATGAAGTTCTCTACCGCGGTTATGGCTTTTAACCCTTCTGTACTTTCCCATGATAGTGTTACAGTCAATTCTACTGAACCTTAACGTAGGTCCTTTTATGTCTCAGAGATGAAATAAGGGAAATATCAAAGTGACCTTTCTCAAAGACTTTTCTGGCTTGACTATGATAAAATATTAATGCACAATTTATTCAACTTGAAGACTCAGTACTTCTTCAAAATTCGACACATTACAATATGTTATAATATCTAATATTAAATACAAACACCAAAGATAGTTAAGAACCCGTAATCTGTGATAATCAACTAATGTATCTATACTCTTTCACCCTATTAATCTTAAAAGAGTCTGCAACATATAACTTAAACGAACCATCAAATAAGAATCAACATCTGAAACATATAAACAAAAATATAATTGATATATGGATAGATCTTTATGGATGATCAACATTTAGACTTCAAACACAATAATGAACAATGTTTCATCTATCACCAAAGATTTTCACAGCTACGAATAAGGTCACCAAGAGTGATCAAAGTGTATATATATATATATATATATATATATATATATATATATATATATATATATATATATATATGCAGTAGCATATGCTATATATATATATATGTTGCTATATATATATATATAGTGATATTGAATATCGATCTAGCAACGGAACATATGTCGTATTTCCGGTTCAACAGCTCTCGGTGATGGTCAAGGAGCCACAACGCCCCTCCAAGTTTGCCGAAGGATCAGTCGAAAGCCTCCACATTCCGTGCAGGCCCTTCGGTCCGAATTTTTGGTCACTCACTGAGAGAAAGCCAATACCGTCTTCTGAGCCATTGTCACAATCACCTCAGAACTTGGTGTTGTAATATACATCATCGATATATTTAATGGCTTCACATATCAGCGGGTGAAATATTGTCCGGTACATGATGTTGCTGCTGAGAAATCGCTGATATATTGATGTGGTCTGATTAATGGCTCTTGGTGCGTTGTTGCCCGCACGATGTGAACTCACAGGTGATTTCAAGATATCCATGAGTCATTTACGTTGGTCTACAGATATAGAGTTTTCCCTCATTAACAAGTAAAGAGGCCAGATAGCTGTCTTGAAAGACCATTCTTAATGAGATCCTCATGAATATTAATGAATCGCGAAAACGAGGCTAAGCTAGGCAGATCGCGACTATACTGCATATAATATATTATGTAGATTCCTTTTGCGAGAGAATATATTATATTGATCGCGACTGTAATGTGTTTTATAGAGATTGTTTCCTTTTGCGTAAGAATATATTATATTATAGAATTAGCACTGTATATATTATGATGACGAAAACTTTCTTGATATGTCCATTCTCTTAAACGTAAGTTGATTTACCTCCTATCTTGAGTGTCATTTTTCTCTACAGCACACAAAATACAAGTTAACGATGGAGAAAAGAAACTATTTAAAGCATGAATTTTGTTTCTGATTAGGTATGGTTTAAATGTACAGCTATGATCAATCAATACTGTGGTCAAAACACGAGGTCTGAATAAAACATTTACAAAATGTGCATAGTGACACAAACTGCCTTTTTACCAATCACGCCCCCCAAACCAGTAGAGACTTTGTGGTGTGCTTTAAATAGTTTTGGGTACATGTCGGTATGCTTGCATTTTAATTTGTATCAGAAGTGCACAACCTGGTTGTTGTTATGGTGCTTGCTACTTTTAGTGCCTGGGGGTGGGACGGACTGAGATTTTCCCTTTAAATGACATATTTTTTCTTGTCTGAATCATTTGTCAACTGACAATATGGATGTACGATTTTATTCATACGAACACATTCTTTTTTGTTTCAATAACAGACTGGCAGTTATATATTTACCCACAAAACAGCAGGATTATTTGTTCAAAGCTGTTTGAAAGCTATTCATTCATATATATATATATATATATATATATATATATATATATATATATATATATATATATATATATATATATATATATATATATATATAAATATTTTTTTAAAAAAATCAAAGCACCCTGTCCCCAAACACACAAGTTGGTCCGTTATTTATGTGAACTTCTTCATTTGATTATAATTAATATTATTTTTGTGGTGTTGGTAGATGGATGAATTTTAACACCCAATATGTAAATGCAGACATTAGATAAAGTAAACACAATATGGAAGAATCGTGTCTAAACAATATAAAAATTTTTCATTTTATGTATGGGATATTCTGTTAATTTGTTTATTAAAATAATTTTCTCTTTAATTTTAACAAAACCTTTATCTGCCATAATTTGGTCCACTGGTTCTTAAAAATCTATAAGCTGGTGCCTAGCTTAGCCTCGTTTTGGATTCGTTGACCCAGGGTCACATGAATACATGAATACATTATTAGAATGGTCTATAGTGCTAGGACGCACGGTTTGTGTGGAAAAGAAACATCATTAAGGTACGCAATTTTAATTTCTATGTTATTTTCTATTTTATTTGTTTGGTTTTATGCAAATGGGTTTGATATGCTTATGATCTGTGCTATGTATCGTTTATTCAATTTCGTAGAAACCTGTTGATATGTTAGAGTTGTTACGCAATTTATTTCTTTAATTTTACAGTTATTAGTTCATTGATAGAATTGACGGATTGCACGTAATCCAAATATTCAAATGTGTAGTATTTCATAAGGATTTTTGAATTAATCCAAATATTCAAATGTGTAGAATTTCTTATGGTTATATGAATTAATTTCCTTTGTCTGTAGGATGATACTTTTTATCGTGAGTTAATGATCATTGCATATCTATATATGATTTTGTAATGCTTAAATGATCTTGCAGGTTATTGGTTACTGTAAGCTAGAATTTAGTGAATCTTATGCAATAGTAATCGAGCATTTATCTTATTGAGTGGAACTGACTAGTTAGAGTAAGAAGACGTATAGTAGCGTATGCAGATATATACGGCAATATTGTTGTATGCAAAGCACGTGTTAATTTCTAGTCAATCGCTGCGTGAAGCAATGGCGATGAACTGTCGAATTAAGGTCAGATTTGGATGTGTGTTTCGATGATCATTTGTAACTAGCGATAACGATTGTACCTTACTCAGAATACAGTCTAACTTTGTAAGGACTGTTAATCGTTAAGGTCATCTTATGTCAGAATTTATGCAGTGTGGATAGCTAATTATGCTTCTGAGTAACGTGAGAGAATCTATATATACGGATAGATGGTGATACATATAGAGCTTTAGTCGTAATCTTGTCATTTAAGGGAACAGCTTTCTATATCCCTCCCCGAGAAAACCCGATGAGGACAGTCCAAGAGGGAAGTCCGCAAATAGAGAGTTCGGAATAGAAGGGTCAGAGGAAGAACCAAGCATACACGCTAGACGTGGAATATACAAAGTCAATAGAGGAACGACGCTAGGTGATGCAAATCTGTCGTGGACATTGTACTCATTTCACCACTCGTTACTATGATGAACAAATCCGTAAATTAAACACTGCTATTAAATTCCATTAATGTAAATCTGTTGGATTGAAATTACAATTATAGTTTATGTATTAATTAATTAAAATTTATTTTATTTTTATTGTTTAAGGGGGCTCGTATTTGTTTATGTCTTCTCAATAGTCTCGCTCAGTTCTCTGTTAATGTTCTCTCTATCCACTCACACTGGGCAATAACATCGAGGGAGGTCATCCTCTAGATAACGATCGCCAAATCAATTAACAGAGGGGCACACCCACACCGAACCCCTTTACACATATTAATGATGGATTCTGACTGAGGTGATATGGCTGCGGAATTTACCGAAGGGGTGCTGCTTCAGCTGACCAGTGATGCTAACATTGAGAGTGATTTCGTTCCTCCTGTACACCAATATTTACTTAATAACGATAACATTACCAAACCATCGTATTCACTCAAATATAATCTTATAAAAGGCCAAATTGATTTAAATCGTTACGACCACCTTGATGTACCATGATAAGCTCGAGGTCAGTTTGGACTGATTGCATTAACACATAAAAAACAAAACGCTCACTCGTTGACTGCACCTCCAAATTCACCGCTGAAACACACCCCTGTTTCATTTATCAACGAATATATTAAACAAACATTGACTCGGCCAGGAAAATAAGGACCTAGTCAACTTTTATTCAATAAGCAAGCACTTGTCCGTGTAACATTTCTATGGCGAAGACGAGAATGGTCGTTTCAGACATGGTATAATCAGTATGGTTCTGTTTGAAAAGGGCGCTAGACCCCCCTGAAAGCACCATCACAATTCCCGAAGTAGATATTTCCTATTATTGTATGACATTTGTACCAGTAAAAGTGAATAATTAATTTGAAGTATGTGTACGTGTTGCACCTGATCAAGGTCGGCCTATGGAGCAATTGTACTAAGCAATGATATTATTAATAAAAGAATTTATGATAAACCTTCCATGTTACTGAAATGAAGAAATAATCGAAGCGAAACAACAACTGCAAACTGAAATCACCAAGAAAACCAACTTGACCATGAAATACAAACTCAGGTGTGTGATCATTCGCGGGTTCACACGCATATGCGTGTGACTTATTGTAATATACGCCAAAAGGCCCGGGGGATAGAAGGCCGTAAGCTATATAAATACCAAAAATCTGAAACACCCGTTATTACTCTACTAAAGACCTGTTTAGGCCCCGAGACACACCCATAACTCGCTTCACACTCCTGTGGAAATAGTTGATGCATTATCCACGCCAAAGGAAGATACAAGGCAGAAAGAGACTGCTAAGACTACACACCTCACGTACAGGACCAGAAAACAAATAAAAAGGAAGAACTGTCAGAGATTTGGGATGCTTTTTGTGATTAAAAATAAGGCTTCGCCAAGATTCTTGCAAATGTTCTAATAGATAACTCGATTAGTTTACCGTACCACCTACGATGATGACAATGCAAGAATTCCAGTGGGTATAATTTCATCCCATGTAGTCTCTGGCAGCCTCATCTCCCATCGAGATTGAAATCAAAGGACAAACCGAAGACTACATTAATCGAAATAACAGTCATTGTACCTGAAAGTCAGAATCCTCAAAATGGATAAAATCAATCCAGGTGCCGATGCCAAAGTAGCTCCAAAGAAACAATTTCGTGCATTCATTTTTCAGCGAAGTGGATTCGGACCTGAACAACAAACTTGTCCTCAACAGCGTGAACGCTTACCATTATCGAGTTTACCTAGAGAATATACTTCGTTAAAGAATAGAAGCCAAGAAAAATCACATCAATGCATCTGTGGTGTTGAAACGTGACACGCTGGGTGAATGCAACGATTATTAGTTGACAGAGACTAAGGATCTTCAGAATGTTGGTAATAACAATGGACAACGGACAATCAAACGAGGGAGTAGTTTAAAAATGATGGATCATTTACACTTGGACATGTGGTAGCAAGGCAAGTACTTGTTGAATGGTGTGGATGTACCTATGAGACTGGACAGAGGCTGTACCTTGTTCAGTTTCATGGCCGATGCTAACAAGTTTAAAAATAATATCGAAGAAGCTAAACTCTATTCTAACCAGACCAGAAACACAGCCAAGTATTCGATACGACGAGTAGAAGTCAAGCCTTCACATTACCTCTTGACTCCCATCCAAGATCCAAGATTATATCTTCCAGGGTTAGCTGCCCAAACATTTTATTCGCATCATAAGCAATGTTACCCTCAACAAAATTATTCATCAAATCCTGTTTGTTGTTCCATCACATCAACAAGTCTAGGACGTTGCTGGAGACAGTGCAACGTTATGTTCTAGATCTTTTGAACCGATCTTTGCCCAAAAGAATTACTTGACATCTTACTTGACTCGGGTTGACGCCACAATTAGGAAAAGGCAGGACCCGTGGCATTTCCTACGACGAGGGTGCAGGATAATATTTGTATGTGGAAAGTTTATTTCTCTCCAGAGTAAGGCAGTGGCGATGGATATTTCCACCCTATAAAATCAGGCCAACTCCACGTGGAACTTCACATTACAGTTGCCCTATTGCATGCAACGTGATCTTGTTTGCAGAATTTAATGGTGCGCTTGAAATCAACAGTGTGAGAGTCAACAGCCCCAACTCAGTGTGGAAAGGAAGAGAAAGAAACAGTACTAAACACTTAGTCTCCTGTTCTTTTCACGATTTAGCAACAAGAATCAAACCCCTGGCCAGAGAACATATTATGGTGTCAATATTTCATGATCAGCCCACAAGAACACTTTGATGAGTTATAAAAATGACCTTGAAAGAATGGTATAAAGACTTGCTTAACAATTCTACACTTCCACTGACTTCCCTGGAGACGTCATGCATCGAAGCTCTCTTTCGAGACAGAGTACCGAGACTCTCCGCACATCAATTTATTTGCTTGTTCTTTCAAAAGAAAATATCGAGTGTGAAATCATTATTTATTATTACCTGCGAAAACAAATACTTTTGAACTTCATTACTTCTAGACCCATATTTCGTGCACAGCACTCCCTGGAATACAGTATTGTGTTATAAAAATGGACTTCCTCATAGAAAACATAAAGACAATCTAGTCTATGCCTTTAACAAGGACAACAGTCATCGTCCAGCAATTTTTATTGCTATGGATTGCCTCCTCTCGAAGACGATATCACAGACGTCATTTGAAGAAATGTTGCATTCGCTCAGTTCAATGATGACTTGCGATTTTCTTGGGAGATTCTCCATCATATTTTATCTGTCACTCTTTCTTTGACTTTCTAAGGAGGGTGGTTTCTTTTAGATCAGCGTAATTGTTCCTGACCGGTGTTCTATCCTCCTTGTGCACTATACCTATGAATGTTTTGTTCACTTCGTTGCTGAAGGAATTCGAAGCCGTGAGTTCACCAGTCTTGTCGTTCGTCGTCGGCTCGACGAATCAGATGAATGAACCAGCCAGTGCAAGTAGCCAAATAAAGAGAAGGAAGCCTTGTCATATTTGGAGCACCTCTTGAATCATTAAAAAGCAAAAAACCACGCCCAAGACATATTCAGAGGGGTAAGATTTTCCTCCGGACAGAGAGAAATCTTAAAAAGTAAGTAATGGATAAAGAAGTGGACACGATCAAGAAGCAATGGTCGTACGACATGAGGGATGGTGAAATAGGAGAGTGGAACAGCAATATGCCTAAATAAAAAGCGAAAAATGGTTCACGAGAGGCTGATGAAATGGGAGGATGCAGCACGGATAAACCAGAACAGAGCCAGAACTAGCCCTGATCTTTTAGGATGAGAATTGGGAACTGGAGGCAAATGAGAGTAATTTGAAACTATCATCCCCTGTTTTACATTTTACCCACAACACCTCTCTAAGTAAGTGGGTGTGGGTGTTGGTCAGTAAGTGTCGGTGTTGGTTACTAGTTATGGTTGCTGGTCAGTAGGTGTAGATGGTTCAATAAATAAGAGATAATACTTTTACCAGATGGGGTATTGAAGGTATTAAAAGGAAAACAAAGAGAGACACAGTGAACATTTCTACATGCTGTATGTGATCCACAGTACTTCTGGATTTTGTTAACATAAAAAAGAATACGAAAAAATGTTTGTTGCGTTTGAAAAATGAGCATAACGCGAATCTATGATTCCTTTTGGAGCAAACAAGGGCATTATGGTGACTCAGATTTGTAACACTGTGACACTAATCTAGATTATGCCAAACACGTGTACATCTTTCTGTATGAATTACACAAATTGTACTTTAATGTATGTAATGTCATCGCATTGTCCAAGGTTTCTCAGCGAAAACAACTATGAAGGTCTTTGCACTAAGCTGTACTCAGGTATAATTATCTTATTGACGCAAATAGGCCAGCGGTACATTAATTAGATTGATTTGCAATTTACGGTTTATTTGTGTATCTCGGATAAATTTGTAATGCAAACAGAGTTTTGTATAATGGATGACAAATGTCCGACACAGGCGCCAAAAGTCAGACGGTTCATTTTACTGAATTCCTTATTAAATTTAGAAAATCTGCATACCTGTCAGGTGGAATTTATAACCTACGCATATGCTATCCACGTTTGGATCTAAGCAATGATAAGAAATGACATACATACATACATACATACATACATACATACATACATACATACGTACATCCATACTTACTTACTTACTTACTTACTTACTTACTTACTTACTTACTTAATAACTTACTTACTTGGCAAGTAAAACTCCCTCTTCGTTTACGTTGATCGACTTTCATCAGATAATAGTGCTTAATGATTCAGTCATTTACCGGTTAGACTTCTCAATTAATTCTTCAGTTACTCAAAAGGAAATAGGGTATTTAGACGATGAATTTTTAACTTTTAATGACTTTGTTCACAGCGGCACACAAAGTTATGTTATACTTTTAAAAAAATTTTTTATATAAATTTTATAAATTTGTATACTGATCTCAGCAATGCTCTTAGTCGCATCAAAATTTAATTTGTATGTTAGAATCTATATTTAATACTCATCCACTACATATCGTTTGAAAAGGATAAAAGAACAACGATATTAATCATTCGCTCAATCACGCACTACTTTCTTTCTTCTTACTTAACATACTTACTTAATCCAATGTTAACGCACAGTAATACTTACTTTCATAATGGCTTGCAAGAGATAATCTAATGAATTCACTAGCAAGATATTATACTAATTACATGACTAATGCGAAAACAGACTAATCAGTATGATGGAGACATCTGTGGGAAATAGATGTAACCTTTTAAACAGGTTACTGCTTAATAGAAGTTTGAGTCTTTTAAAGTTATTTCCATACTATTGAAGGTGTGTGACCAAATTGCAGAAGAGCCATACAGAATGATACAGCAAAGCTGCAAAATGAGCGAAAAGAATTCCCGGGAAACGGAAAAATGAAGTATGGTCCGCTTCTTTGGCTTTTATAGCAAGAATTATATGTGCTGGTTTATTAATTGTATCAGAAATATTCCAAAAATGTCTATTTCATAGGGGCTTTAGGACATTTGTAAGTTTCATAAAGATAAAAGTTTTAAGGCAGGTTCCACTCTAACCACCACAAAGACTCAGCATCTGCGCAAGTTTAACATTAACTAATTGTAGGCCTATTTCCATGTCGTTGGGGACCCCGAATGGCCGAATGGTCTCAGGCGCTCGCATTTACTTAGTACTCATATATCTCACCTCTGTTTGCGTGAGTTCGAGTCTGGACTCGACCAAGGTGTGTATGTGATAAAGCTTGCCAGCTGCTTCTTCGGTGGTTCTTCTGCGGGTCTTTCCGGTTTTTTCCTCCACAAAATGTACTGGTCGCCATGTATGTCCTACCATGTTCTAAAAAAATGGCGTTAAACCCAAATTCCAAACGGTTGAGCGGCATTTAATAACAATAATGTAAGTACATGTAAAATGTCAAGACTAATAAGCCAGTGAGGCAGTTATTAATTAATGTAGCCACCTATTAGGCAAGTAAGCAGGGTCCAGTAAAATGTGAATGTAACCTAATATTTGCACGTTTAAAAATGTTCTAATCTTAAGCTTTTATTATTTTGTATTTTTTCGGTCGCATATGCCCTAATTGGTCATATTCGTGACTGGGAAGGCGAAGAACGCTACATGTAGACTGCATGGAAGAGAACTGAAAATTAAAACGATAAAAAAATATTAAAAGCAAACTATACAGATGCCAGAGCCAGCTCCTAACAGTAGATAACATTTGCAATCAATTTAAGTAGACATATTTCCTATATATTGATATATTGATATGTATCTATACAGACTGTTCAGTCTGGAGCTAGCGCTGAGTGGCGGGGGCAAAAACACGCGCCCGCTCTGTATACATTTCGAGTCGTCATTCGGACTAGGAACAAGAGGTCTGCAGTGGGTTAGAGAAACATTAAACATGTTTTTATTCGGACAACAACCACCTTGTACAAATGAAAGAGCAATTAATCTGACTGTTATAGGTTCAATTAGAGGTGTGCTAGGTCGATTACTGCGCTACATTGAGACTAAAAACATTGGAAATTGTTTCCCTTGATCGTTCTGGGGCGACATAATAAAAAAATTAGCGTTCTGATCTTCAAGCTACCAGACAAGAATCTTTGTAAATTTAAACAGATTCCGGTTAAGGCACTGTCTTCGACATTCAATAACTTCAGATCGCCTATGTAAGGACGAAGTTAATTAATGGACAAACATGTCTCCAGAGGTATTGACGTTTCCCATTCCTTTGTTTATTGGAGTTAGAAAACTGTTATTGCCATTCTCTTCTGGATCAAAATGACTATTGATAATGATATGCGATTGTGTGCATTGTGGTGCCAAGCAGATTTTATATGCATGACGATGTAAAGGAGTAGATTCAGGCCCGGCCCTAGGATGTGCGGGGCCCAAGGCAGCATGCGAGGCCCAAGGCAGCAAGCGATGAGCGCGGGGCCCCAAGCAAACAAAAAAAATTATTGCGGAGAAGCGCGGGGCCCAAGGCGGTTGCCTCGTTCGCCTTGCCCTAGGGCCGGGTCTGAGTAGATTTGATATTAGTTTCACTTTTCCTTTAAAAATATTTTTTAACTGGATTGGTTTAAAGATATGTTATGTTTCTGTTACATTTAAAAATAAAAAGAAGGATTATGACAAAAGAGAATTGACTCTTTGAGCATTAGACAGGTTGTTTCCCTTTCAACAGTAGGCATTTTAATGAAGAGTGAAAAATACACACAGACATTTTTCACTGCAACCCATTTATTTACAATCAGTTCAAACTCATAAAAGTGTTAATTCAGTTATATACTGTATATAAACATATCTACCATAGGGAGGTAGTGTTGTTTAAATATACAATGTTTAAACATCGGTGGATTCAAATTTATCACAGTAAGAGGAATTTTACAGAGTTGGTAAGTTAATGTTACAGTCATCAATGTGTCCAATTGATTTAGGTATTAAAGATTGCATGCATACGAATGAAAAATAAAAAAGCATATATGAGTAAAGTTAACTGACTGGGAAAAATAGGAAAAACATGAAAGGAACAAAACCAATAAGCAAGAGCAGAGATAGCGAAAGAAAAGCGAGCGACACGTATTGTACTGGAGCTTCAGCGTTTTGGAGGAAACCGTAAATAAATAAATAAATCACGCACGCATGGGGAAAAAACAGTTGCGACAATCATTTAAGCTATGTAGCTCTATCTCAGTTTTGAGCATTGTCAATGTATTGTCTTATATGTTCGATTTTATTTTATTTCTTACTTTTTCTTTATTTCGTGATTGTCTTGCGATGGATTTTGGAGCAATTTCCTTATAGTGCGCTAAAGTCTCTTTGAATAGAAGATCTGTACTGGCTCCTAGAGCTTTCAGCCTGTAAATCACGTGTTACATGTTGCTGTTGTTGTTTGTTTTTTTTTTGTTTTTTTTTGTTTTATGTTTTTAACTCAATCTTTTTTTTCGCTCAAATTCATCCGAAAAGATCAAAAGAAAAGGATGAATATAGCATCAGTTCTTAGACTGAAACTCGCATTTCTACTTTTCAATTTCGTAAGTTGCAACTTACTCTCGCTGTCTTCACCTTAGTGTAATGCGCATGCGAGTGAATATAATTTAGACCAAAATCTTCCGTCGCATAATGTGCTGGCCGATCTGGGTTTACGATGTTATTCCTATTATATGCTCAAGCCAAGAGCATAGCTCTTAATGGCAGCGCTTTTGGGGAACAGATGTGGCCTGCAGATCGTAAAACTCTTGAGTCTGGGGTTAATTGAGAGATTTTAATTCAGTCAGTCACAAAGGATTTCACTGTTAAAAATCAGGTTTGATTGGCTGTTAGAGGAAATTCAGTCTCATTTCAGTCTCCGAATTGTTCTTGTTCTTGTTGTTGTTGTTGTTGTTGTTGTTGTTGTTGTTGTGTACTTGACACCATGTTCCAGCACATGGCGGCCAGAATATTTGGTGGAGGATGAAGGTGTAAATCTAGGGAAGAACCAGCAACTCACGGAAAACTACTGGCAAACTTTCTCACATATCCGCGTTGATGGAGCCCGAGACTCGAACCCACGCAGATAAATCTCCGAACTGTATGATCTCCCAGTCTGGACATGTGCTATATACAGCTGACTACGATCGGTTACGGAAGATTTGTTTTCAGCCCTCTGTACTCCCTAGTAAGACAGTTCAAACTGGAAACAACAGAGATCCTGATTTGCCCTAGCATAATGCGCCTGCAGACCAAGGTTTATGTTGTTTGTTCTACTAATTACTCCTAGAAAACTGCACAGACCCAGATCTGCGGGTGCCTTATGCGACGGCGGATCTGGATCTGTGTAGTTTGCAGTTGGAATAGGCTTATAAGCAGGAATGTACGGTTCGAACAATTTTTGTTATAACTTGAGTACCTTCCGTGTGATATACAATGGTAATAGATTCTCAGCCACTCTTTCTAGTTCATGGTTGACACCCCCAATTTACTTCTGTGGTGGCATTTGAATCCCATGTATGTACTGAAATTGGACGACTTGTCTTTTCTGCATTGTCCGAGTTACACAGTTCATGGTATCCCATGCATGTATTGAAATTGAACGGCTTGTATTTTTGCATCGTCCGAGTCACTGCCGACGGGGGGGGGAAGACAACTGGGGATATATCCTCGGGGCCCGGGCCCGTAAGGGGGCCCAGACAGAACAACACTTTTGAATTTTATAAAAGAAAAACTTTGTTTGAACAAGAACTAGGAAAGGCCCGGGTGTTTCTTACCGCAGGGCACGTGATCGCTCTCTACGACCCTGGTCAGAGTTAAACAGGTCATTGTATCCCATGTAACATTCACTTTTGAAAGTCAATAAACCAAAATGGTACACAAACGATTACACTGCATAGGGTATGATTTTTTTTTTTTTATTCGTATATATCCAAAAATGTGATATTCAAATACAGCCTCGGTTGTTACGATGCCATAAACTGAACAGTTAACTTTTTTGCCAGCACAAATCTAAAAATAAACATATCAGATGACGTACAAATGGAAATTAATAATGGTGGTGGTGTAGTTAATGATGTTCATACGGTTGAAAAGAGAAGCATAGAAAAAGAGATATTGTGATCAATACTTTTGGATATATAAAAAGTGGAATCAAAATTAGACAATAAGCATAACTATTTGGAGTTTATTGATAATTTGTTTCTCTTAGCGAGCTGTTCTAAGGATCGAAATTACAACGTTGATAATTGACCGACAATCCTAGAACAGGACAAACGGTGGGTTTTCTACCGATTCATTTATACGTAAAAGTCGAAAGATGCAGTCTTGACTTGTACAGATACCAACATAAAAAAGTCAGATGATATAGCTTAGAATTGAAGAAATACCAGCATAAACGCGGAAGGATATAGATTCGACTTGTACAAATACTAGCATAAACGACGAAGAAATAGCTTGGATTTAAACAAATACCTGCTTAAAAGTTGAAGATATAGCTTCTCTTGTACAACTCACCAGCATAAAACTCGAAAGACACAGCCGAGACTTGAACAATAGCAGCGTAAACGTCGAAAGATATAGCTTCGAAGTATTCAACTATCATCATAAGTCGAAATGTATAGTTTAGACTTGCAAAATTACCAGCATAAATGTCGAAAGATACAGCCTAGACTTATACAAATACCGGCATAAAAATCAAAAGATATAGCTTGAACTACAAGCATAGAAGCATGGAGCAGATGTTTCAGTAAAAGCATCATTAAAAACAACCAAGACACAGTGTTTCGTCGGAACTAGATTCTCTCTTGCAGACGGCTCTTATGATTATGAAAACGACGCTGGTAACCCGAGCGTGCCTGGTAACAAACTTCAGGAATAAAATATAGGACCGACGATTTAATTTTTTTCGGACAAGGTGAGGGAGCCACAATATTATTTCTTGTTTTTTGTTTTTTTTTTTTAAATATATTTTTTATATTTCTAAACAATATTTGTTCAAGTAATTTGATGGGTAGAATTGGTTCTTTTTCTACAAATCAAAACAAGTATATATTTTCGAGCTATTCTAATGCCGAACATTTGTTCTTTCCCAAATATCTACAACCCACAACCCCAAAGGAAAATGATTGATCCCGTACAATACGTTAACTTTGCACTCAAATACTGCAACTAATGTGGAAGATAAATGACTTTCAAACTTGAAGACAGAATCTAAATGTCGACACAGCTGATGCCGTCGTTATTGGCGAGGCAGGAAAACCTAGCGTGTCAGGAGATAAACTTGGGTTCATAATTCTCTTATTTCATTGTTTTAGTTAAACACAACGACTGATATAGAAGGTGTATGTATTTTAAACGATTAAGACTTTAATTGATTAACGTTGACGCCAATGTCTCACCGTTCACATGTGAGACAACAACTATGAACTAAATGCTACGTGTACTGTTTTTCGCTGGTTTAGGATAAAATAGCAGTCGCTCTACCTGGTTAAAATTTGCCACTCAAATGGACATTGTTGTTTCCTTGTGTCGTAGGGTTAGTAAGGTGGAGATTTGTTATGTACATATATGTAATTCTGAATACATAAACAACTGTATTATTTTTTGCAAGATACCAGTGTAGGTAATACGGAATATTTGATTTTAATAGCTGAACAATGTACATTATAAAGATACAGGTTTTGTGTTCTATCTATCCAGTAGTTTCAGAGCTTTAACTGCACTTAATAGAACCTTTGGACCTGTGTTGGCCCGCCATAGTATGCTATTTAGTTGGAATTTATCAGCGTCTTGCATGGTGGAAATGCGGTACCATACGGTGAACTTAAAATAACTAGAAACTTCAGGGACGCTGGAGTCCTCGTTTTAACGTTAGCTCTTTTAAAAAAAAAACAACAAAAAAAAAAAAAATACTTGATTTCGTATTATTTCTTCGGAGTTAATAGCCATACTAGCCTATTAGCAAATGAGTAATGATAGATGTCATCGGATATACGTACAATATTACTTGCTGTATACCTACACTGCTACCTACCCTATATCTACAATACATGTAGGACTAACGAAGAATCACATAGAAGATAAAACATACACAATCTTATTACTTTCCACCCGATTCCTTACTTTCAGATGACATTGATAAATGAAATAAACACTGCAACATGAATTCATGCACAAGTGGGAAAAATCCATTCTCTTGTAAATATACACGATTCTTGTAAAGAGAATATTTTGAGATAATATGTGTCATTATTTTTTTTGTGGGGGGGGGAGGGGGAATCTAATTAGACAGGGCGGTTTCAAAACTGCAAATTTGGAACACCTTTATCATACCGCCGTCTCTATCACGATACCGGAGCCATCCTTACTTCTGTCTATTGTCACACCCATCTTTCTACAACATTGATATAGGAGTCAATAAATCTTACAGTCACTGGACCTGGGCGGACAACTCTTGAAATCATTATGTTAGCACTGTTAATGACTAAGGTTCTATTTAATTATATAACCAAAGGTTTTTAAATAGAATATGCTGGTATACAAAAATACTTGTTTATACAATTATTCACTATCAAAAGCTATATCAACAGAAACGAATGCACGTCTGTGTCGGTTTTGTCACGTACCTGATACTCAAGCTTGTCTTTTTTGTTGTTTTTTGTTTTCTCTTCTAAAAATTTGTATGTAATTTTTATCTATGCCAACAAGCTCCGTTTACAGAGCTCGTAATTCACAGCTCATATTGTAATCTCGTTTTCAATTCATACTAGTTTGCTTATTATCTCGATGTATTTCACACGACTATAATTTTAATCGAATACGTATGTTTGTTTAAGTGCCTTTCTCATGGGTGTATCGACCGTATTTATTCACTTATAAGTCGAGTCAAACTGCATACAACAAATATCCTGATCTGCTGTAGCATAATGCGGCTGCAGATCTTGGTCTATTTTGTTTGTTCTACTGATTACTCTTAACAATCTGCACAGACCTGGTCTGTCCTTGCGTTATGCGACAGCAGATCTGAGTCTTTTGCAATTTGCAGTTAGACTTGTTTTATAGGCGAGTGCATACGGTATGTGCGCGGACGTGTCTGTCTATACCTAGATGTACGTATGTTTGGATGTGTAAAATACAATGATACATTTATTCAATTCTGATTCCGAAGGAAAACGGATGATGGATGAAGTAATGTGGTAACTCGTCTAAAATAAAAGAACTCATTTGCCTGCAAATAATTAATTTGTTAATTCAAATGTAAAGAATAAAAGCAGACAAAGAAACGAGAACATTTGTCTTCCATGTACATTTTGCAATAGGAGATTTTCCTGGTTTTATAAAATCGCCTAAAAACTTTATAATGGAACTAGATATTAAGAAGGAATTCAAGAAAGGAAAAGAACTATTTGGTGAATGGAAACTTAAATATATTTATCTCTTTAATTACATCATGACGGCATTAGTTCGGCCATCAAAATGACTGTAGCTTTGATCAAGATTTAGTGATGAAGACATCAATGAGCGGATCGTCAAAGAAGGGGCATGGGGGAGAAGAAGTGAAGAAGGAGGGGCAGACAGGCAATCTATTTTCCTCTTTGATGACATTATATCCCGATTTTGACACCTTAGAATTAGCCTGTCTCCATCGACGCTTTTATGCAAAACATGGAACAGTTTCAGTCTACAAAATTGGCATATGTAATTATATCCCGTGCCAAAACCTACTCTTTCTCGTTTCTGAGCAGCCAACTTGAAGATTTATTTAGAGTTAAACTACCTGTATCAGATTTGTTTTTCTGGTCGCACATTTTCATTTTCTTTTTACGGTCGGCAAGTTTATAATCTTTATCCCTGCTATTTCTGAGTCTGCGATGACAATAAATGTCGTTACATGGCTTTCCACAATTGTCCCTTAAGAGCGTCCTGTCGTCAGCTTTGTAATATCGCTTTCCACTGGAGAAGCATTTACCGTATTTATATCATGTTTTTTATTCTCTCGAATGTTTTAGTTAAACGATCATTTCGCATTTTTGTTTGACAGCTGTTAATTATAACTGATGTTTGTACGAATTTTTCTATATGCAGATATGTGAATATTATTGCCATTCGACAATTAAATGTTCCACGTGGGGATATTTTACAAAAGTTATGGGTTGTGGTTAGCAAACTGTGACATATTGTATTTTATTTCGTATATCGTTGTTCTTGTGTTGTTTGCCTATCGATCGTAGCCTTCGCATATTCTTTATTATGGTCATTGTTGTTATTATTGTGTTTTTGTTCCTGTGTTACTCCCAACGTTGTTTTCTTTCTTTTGTAATTTATTCAGATGCAGAGTTGCAGACACAACTCTCCAACATTGTAAATTTTCCTTTCTTTTGCCTTGCAATGTAACTGAAAAGAAATTGTAGGCTGAAAACTACTACTAATGCTCAGTGAATTCTATCTTAACTTGTCTCCGTTTCTTATGCCTTTGATTCAAAACTGTTAACATTGTATTTGTAATAACCAACCTCAATATGACTCATGCAAATCAAGATCTACAGTTGGAACTCTCCAATAAGCGAGTACGGCAAATTTTATATTTCGTTTAAACCAAAATAGTAAGGGAAACTTGATACGAACTGCCATCACGGTACCTTTGAATTAAACCTGGATGTGGCACAAATGGGCAAAATCAAGGTATTCTACGGTCCCTATCGATGTTACTAGTTAGTACCCACATCTTTGCTTTTTTAATACTGATGACTTTTACCGTATGCAAGGAAAACTGCGCATGTCTTGTTACTTAGTATAGAGCGAAATCGTGTCACATAACCAATGTTCGATAGTCATCATTTATGCTTTTCTGGGTTTTCATTTTTTTTTTCAACCAGTGGCGTCACTAGGGGGGTGCGGGGGTTGCGGACCGCACCAGGTGACACCATCAGAGGGGGTGACACCAAAATGACTGTCTATAAAATTTTTGAATTGTTGTGCAGGAAGGAGGTCCATGGGGGTGACACCATGAGTTACCGCACATGACTGTCCATAAATTTTTCAATTTTTGTGCAGGAAGGAGGTCCATGGGGGTGACACCTTGAGCTACCGCACTGTGCGACACCAACCCTAGTGACGCCACTGTTTCCAACTTCATTCTTTTCTGTCCTGATCATTTTTATCCTTCTTCCCAACCTTTTCACAAGCATCATCATCGTTATCACCAACATCTCATTTGTCTAAAATGAATATAGCGAATATATGTTACGATTCATTTCAACTCCTTAATTTAGTCTATACACGATTATTACACGGTGAACAAAGATCTAAAACCCGTTCTAGACGATTAAAAGATTTACAAGGTAAAAATACATGTTAACCCGAAGTAGTGGTAAAAAAGGAGCTTTCTGGCCCAGAGACTATATCTCCTTATGCCAGAGATTCTCATTAAGTACGATTTCCCTATCCCAGAAACTCCCATCCATCCCTCTCCCAACAACTATACTTTTCCACCACAAGAGGTTTCTGCCCCAGAGACTATATCTCCCTATGCCAGAGACTCTCATTAAGTACGATTTCCCTATCCTATAGACTCCCATCCATCCCTATCCCAACAACTATACTTTTCCAGCACAAGAGGGTTTTGGCTCAGATACCTCCATCCTTTATAGACCACTGTCCAGGTTGGCGGCAAAGCCGATTTTATTTCTAAAGTTAAGATAAAATTTTGTTGGATTGATACCTCATTGCAAATCATCAGCGTCTCAACCGTTGATATTAAAAATATTTCATTGTTACTGTAATAAAGACTAAACTTTACTCTACCACTAACACAACGACGAGACTCGAAGAAATTCTTTTATACGTGGTTTGTTAAGAGGATATTTTTTATCAACAAAATACACTTTTGATCGATCAAGATCGATGGTAATTTTTGTATATTTTTGTTGACTGATCGGATTATGAAAATTATTTAATTCCTCTGACAATATCCGACTTAAATTTTCAAGATAATTAAAATAATCGCTGTCACCTGATCTGATAAGTGAACGTTTCAGCCTATTTTGAGAAAATCCTTTTCCACTAAAACATATTCCCGACGTTTCATTTTTAATTTCAACTGTCAGTTGTTTACTGTCTTTCATCAAATATTTAATCTTGCTGTTGTTTTCAACTTCTATATTTTCAAACATTATTTATAAAGTTCACACAAAATTTCATACCCTAGTCATCGAATATAATATCAAGTATAGATTTTTTTATCGTGACAGTATCCAAGTGCAAATGTATCTATTCCATTTTCGCAATAACGTTTGTCATGAAAATTACTTAATCCACGTTTTATGATAACATCCGTTTCAAGTTTATGATAATTTGTTCGAATAGCCATTGCTCTTATAAAACTAACGCCACCGTCAAGCGCGTACTTGTAATCATCAAATCCAATAAATTTCTTAACAAAATCGCGTGGTAAACCTTTTGCTTTTTTTTGTTATTTTATTATTGTCCAACAGCACGGTACACATTCTACTTCGCAATCCAATAAAATATTTGATGATGAGAGAGTTTGTTTCATCCTTAAACTGACCAATAACCTTTTTATTTGTGTCGTCAAAAAATTTACTATCACGAGGATAATCGGAAAGATCAAACAAATTCAGGTTATCATAAATATCTTGATATACGTCATCGTTAGCGCAATCAACTCCATTTATTTCATAAACTAGCGAATCAGTGTCAGTGAACAATAATCTACTCGACGGCCACTTTGCTTTAACAAAATTGTAATGAAAATCGTACATGACCCACTTCGATAAATCTAACACAGAAGCTCCAACATATATTGGTTTATTGAGTTTCAAATTTGTGTTTCGTCGCTGTATCGCTACAAGGTTCTCATTAAAAATTTTCATGCTAACAAAACTGTCATCTGATACAAGTTTGTTTCGGCGATCAATATCATTAACTAGCTCAATGTTTACTCGTTTTCTAATATTTTCCATTGTCTTACCAAAGACGGAGTTATTCATGAGCTTAAAGAAGTTTTTTTTTCAAAATCACTTTTAGCTACAGCTCTTCTAGAAGTGTTTGAGCTTATATAACCTCTCATCCACGGCGCCTGATTAAATTTTAGCGCGCGATGAACTTTTCTCAACACAAGGCCAGCATATACCGCCTGTTTTAAAACCTTATAATGCAAAACATAATTTCGCTTATTAAGTAAATTTGGAACGAGTTTTTTCACCATTAAATTTTGTCTCGGTTATGCTATTTCTTGTTGTTCTTTAGATAACAAACTATAATCTATTATCATCGATTCCGCACAGACCGGATACTCGTTATGCAAATCGTGTAACGTAGTAGGATAGTCGAGATCAACTTCAACGAAATACGAAGCATCCTCTGGTATCTTTTTTTTCTGTTTCCACCAGAAATTGGTCAGGTGTAATCCAACGAAATCCACCAAACGGCATTGGTTCTGACATTGCATAATCGTATAAATTATTTGAGTCTAGATGAATGATGTATATTAACGGTTTGTTAGGATCATACTCTTTCATGTACTTATTATTTGCTTGGGAATATTTTTTTGTTATAACGCTAATACCGCCTCGAATACCATTTTCAATAAAGTTGAACATGTCAACGTCTGTAAGCAGTTCCAACTCGATTTTACTAAACTTTAACAAAGCATCCCAAGATAAGCCAGGAACAGAGTAATACCAACAGGGATCTAATCCGCAATTGTTATAGCTTACTCTTCGAAAACTCTCAAATACATCTGCCAGCAATAACACATCCGTTTTTAAGTACAAATCATGATAATCGCCAAATGTTTTGCAATCGAATCGTTTCCAAATATTTTGTGCGTAATCATGCTCGTCATCGGTTATATTTTCATTTTTTAGTTGTGAGTAAAATTTATCTTTGTTAGGCAAAGACGTTTCATCAAATTTACTCCAATCGTCGAGATACTTGTACGGAAATACACCTTTTTTTCGTTAACAAGTTTGATTTATCCTTAAAACAATCTTGCAGGTTATAAAAATCTTTACAACCTTTTACTAGTTCATCTAATGATGCTGCCATAAACTGCAAGCTGTCGATGAAACGTAACTTACCTAAAGTAACTGACATATATTTTTCAAAATTATTTGGGATACACTTAATAACCCTATCGAGTTTTAAACGAGATTTTATTTCGGGATCACCAAAAGCATCTACGATAACGTGACTGTCATATCCTCGGAAATTGTGAAGAACAACCGGGATAAAATCTGGAGCATGAAATTTAAGATTACACTTATTATGAGCAGCTCCACTGTATTGTCCGGTCAAATGACAATGATCGCGTACTTTATTATTACCAGGTTCTATGTCAAAGGATTTTTCACAGATATGACAAAATTCCGCTTTTTTGTGATCAATTTGCTGCTAGACTGTCAATTTTATCAATGGAACGATTTTTCTTAAACGATTAAATATATCATCAACTTCACTAATCAACTGCTTGGGGAGCCAAATAGTTGGATCCTTACCACGATATAATTTAATTGGCTTCTGTATTCTAGGATCAACGCAACAAACTATTTTATAAGCTACTCCGCATGGAATATGGTTTTGAATTTTTCTTGTACTCGATTGGTTAGGGTTTTTTTCAGCGCCAAGTACAGGCTGAAGTAAACACTCGAAGTCTGCGTAAGCAACGAAAGGAATATTAAGTTTATGTTTATGATTGGAAAACTTTAGAATTTTTTCTTTCGGCATTGTTATTCGTTGTACTGCAAAGCAATACTGTAGATGCTTTTGTAGTTTTTCATTGTCAGAGCAGCCCTGTAAACAACGATAACAAAAGTACTTCTTATTTTTTTGTCTGTTATACTGTTTGCCAACAAGTCCGTTAAAGTTTTTGATCCAAACATAATGGTTTTTATAAAATAATAGGTTTATTGTCAATTGCGAAGGTTTTTCTGAAATCTTCTTTGGATAGAGGTTTTCATGCTCGTCAAGACCAAATACATTAACTGAAATATTATTTTGTTTTTCAAATTTGGCATTTGATTGTTCGCAACAGGGAAGTCAATACCAGTAAAATTTAATTTTGTAACGTGACTAAAATATTTGTCAACGCGATCAGCGTGTTTTTTCTGCTGGAAACATCGCAGAGAGAATAGCCCACTGGAAGCATTTGTTATCAAAGTCTTTTACATTTATACAACATTTTTTGTTTTTTATTATTTGTGGCAGGTCAATATACCCAGCGCTATTAGCACCGCTACCGCGTAATACGTTATATTTCATTGTGTGAAATAAAATTTCAGTAATCATCTCAAACTTCCAACCTGAACCTGATTCGGTGAATTCTTCTATCTTTTTCCAAATTTCCCGGTGTATTTCATCAGCTAGCAATGAAAGATTAGTTCCAAGCAAAACGCGTTTTGATTTTGAGTTAATAAAAGGATCTGCAATTTCCTCGTCAGTCGACTCTTCTGTCACATGTAATTTAGAAAATATAACGTCATACTGCACTAGGATTTTCAAACTCTTATGTTTTTCAAGTTCACGTTTTATAGTTGGTTCTAACAAATGAAAAAGTTTTATAGAGATGAAATTTACCAGAACGATTTGTTTATCAAATCGATAGCTGTTATCAAATCCAGCGAAAGCGGTAGCAATTTTTGTAGGTTCTCCGATAAGGCTCTGTTTTGCTATATCACGTAACTTCAGCATTGTTATATACTATACTATCAAATGTCTAATTGAGCTTTCAACAGGTATTCTATTTATAGCGTACTGCACTATGCACATACAGAATACGTACAATTAAACAAATGGATTTCTTATAAGTATAATGGCACAAAATTTAATGATGATGAAAGCAAGCGAACAGGAGTATTATTATGTCCACTCCAAATACAACCTGTACGCCGGGAACATATTGGGGTCGGTGATACACGTCAAATACGGACAACCGTTCGGTAAAGCAACACCAGCTGGTTATAAGATCAGCGTCCAAGGTGATAATGCCGAGCGAGTTGAAATATTTAGAAAAGATTTTATTTATACGTTATTCTTTGACGATATCCCAGAAGGACAACGTGTATATCATTTTAACGGCGCGGTTACTGATGATAATATTGAAAACTTGTCTTTGCAAGATGAGTTTCAACCTCATCCTGTGTTTGATTTTTATGAGGCGAATGACAAAGGAATCATTCGAAGAAGGAAAACTAAAAAAAAAATTGTTGGTATTATGAACAATATGGGGTATTTCAAGATAACGGTACGTGGTAAATCGGACAGATTTGTTAGTTATTATACCCATAGATTTGTTTACGAAACGTTTAACGGACCTATACCCAATGGTTTGGTTATTAATCACCTCAATAACGTTAAAACAGATAATCGTTTAGAAAATCTAGAGCTAGATACCCAACAGGAAAATGTGAGAAAAGGTAGAGGAGGAGGAATACATTTCAAATGTACCCCTAAACCTGTTGTTTCATTTAATCATGAAACAGATGAGGAACTCAAATTTTCTTCGATAACTGCTGCGGCAGGATACTTTAATATTGATCCTAGAGCACTAAAATATGTCGCAGATGGAATAACAAGATCAATTGTTTCAAGCGAACACAATGCTTGGATCATCTTTCGATACAACGATAACTAAATTTATTGTAGCATTTTCTTAAGCTCATCTCGACTAATGCAAGTATGACACCACAACATGATAGCTTCTCTATCATACTTTATACTAATTTTTTTATCGTTATATAATTGTTTTTTTTTTTTAGTGTCGGTCAATAAAATTTTATCGCTTCCACCGCGAAACAAAAATAGGTTAACCGAGATATTTGTTTCGCCCGCTAAAACTTTTTTACTGCTTCTTTGAAGGTATTGAAGTTATAAACCCTAACATGCTCGATATATCTTATCTTGTCCATTTTTTTAAAAATATTATTTAAAGCTATGCAAAATTATATAATGAGCCTCTTGGAAAGATTAAAGTATATGTACGATACACCTTTAGCACCAGCAGATGTAATGCGGGAAACTAATGTTGAAGATGACGCAAACGTTAGCGAAGCTGATGCCAAAACCTTTGGTGTCGACGACGACGTGATTGAAGACGACGTTACCGCGACGACGTCGTGGGACAAAAAATTTCCCAGTACTAATCTCGTTTAACTCTTTGGTTGGTATCCAGCTATTAAATTTATCGCTATATCCGCGCCACTTAACGAGGCTTTTATCGCCACGCTTTTTGATTATTCGTTCGATAACAAAAACATCTTGTTCAGTTTTCTGTAGTTCCTGCTAGTAAAAACTACCAGTTATGGGTTTCCCGGATAGATCCTTTAGCGCGTACGTTACAGGTATTGTTAAAAGTACTTTATCAACAACAAATACTTCTTCACTCCAGTTCGGAGTAAATCCTTTTTCAAATATTTTTTGTTAATGAAATTCGAACTCTATCACCGACTTTAAACTTATGTCTGCGGTACATGTTTTCGTTTGCAAAAATCGGATTTTTAATTGCGTCGTTTGGTGACATTTTGATAGATTTATGTTTGTGTTATTAAATTTATCAGCGATCTGTGGAAGATCATCAACATACCTGTTCGTGTTTTTAGCTGTCAAATGTTTATGTATCAACTCGTTTAGTGTACGATTAAATATTTCGACGACAACGCTTTTTCCTTCGTTTCCCGTAACATATTATTTTTTAATGTTATTTTGTTCCAAAAACTGCTCAAATTTTTTTTATTAAAAAACACTGCTCCGTGATCGGTGCAAATTTTATTTGGTTTTCTTTCTATACTTGTTATTACTTGTTTTATTGCATCGGTTATAGATGTTCCTGTCTTATCTGAAACAGGTACACTAAACGCGTATTTGCTAAAAACATCAGTAACGTTAAAGAGATACTTCTTATCATCGTTAAACTGAGCAGGATTTGACACATCAGCTAAATCTATCGCCCAGATATCATCAACTGCATTCGCGACAACCTTACGTCGCGGAAACATTTTTTTAGGTCTGCGTAGCTCTGATGCGAGCGATTGCATGCTGTCTTCGTATAACTCCTCTCCGAGACCGAGTTTATATTTTGTTCCGATTAATCCCTGCAATAGCCTTCTATCAAATCTCTCTCGCATATTTGTAGGTTTCATATCTTTAAGTTCATCTAGCATTACCTTATCACAATCTATTTTTGAGTTCTCTACACGAACGTTATCAGGACGCGCTATATCGCGATAACAGATGTCGTGACGCATTGCTGTTGCATCAACTTGATTATAAGGCTCTTGTCCTGGTCATGGATTATCAATTTCATCTAGTTGTTTATCTATTGGATTATAAGGCCCAGTGTATTTGTGACCTGATAATGTCCAGCCCCCTTTTGGTTTTGGTAACTTACCGATAATTTTATGTATATCCATTCCAGAGCCAATTAATTCCCGGCGATTGCAGGATTGACAGTACGTAACAATTTTATCTTGTTCTATGCAAAGATCTTTATCACAACCACAACTACAACTTCGACTCATTATTACTTTAATCATCGACTAAAATAACTTTCCTGACAACGTCAGGGATGCCAGACCCCAACGACGGAGTTGTCGGCGATGAAGTCGTCAAGAGTGAAGACACATTTGTAGAAATAAACACACTTTTTCTTCTACCGCAAACAGTACAAATACCTTTTAGCATCGTTCTGTTATTTTTGTTTTTTCTAATTATTTTTTTTTTCATCTTTGTTAGGCATTTTAGTTTTACATTTTTGGCAATACGTTATCGTTTGCGACATATTTTATTCGATTGTCGTACAAAATTTATTGCCATATTATCGTTTTTGCTAGGGTGCCTGTCAAATTGCAAAACAAATTTTGAAAAATCGTGATCTCCGGAGTTTTTACTTCGTGACATTTGTTTGATAAACATGATACAATAATAAGTACAAGCTGATATTCCAACCGGATGTAGTTGATTAGACGAATAATTTGTTTTTTAAATTTTTTAAAAATATATTTTTTTATAAGATCACTCGGAGGAAGTCCGAACGAATCAAAATAATTATTGTCGTAAATAGCAACCCAATGCGTACCAGATCCATCATTGAAGTTTTGTATGTTAATGCCTGGTCCCTGGTAGAGTCATTCTGCGTCCGATTCCTAGTAGATTCGGAAGCGGAGCTATTGGAATAAATCCTCCTTGTACCATTTTTTGCTTTGTTTTCCTTGGCGACTTCGACTTTGTCGTTGTTTTCATTTCTTTTTTTTTTTGTTTTTTGGCATTATATTATTTATTGTTACATAAAACTATCACGGTGACAAAGTCACTGATGATAGATCTGTTTGATACCGTCTCCAGATACGGCCGTTTTAGTTGCTCCTGATACTGCCCCTGATGCTGCTGCTAGTTCCAGTGTTCCTAGCACAGGTAAAATCTTTGGTATTGCGCTTGCTATTACAGAAAGTGCTGGTCCATGAAATCAGCCGTGTTTTGACATCGCTGTTACTTGTAAAACAGATAGCTTAAGAATAAACGGTTTTCCTGCGATCGCTTTTCGATCAAGTTTATTGATTTGTTGTTGCGTTAACATTACTTTAACCGCTGTTTTATTTGAAGTCGCTGGAGATATCATTAAAGAAACAGAATAGCGTTTAGCAACCGCTGCTGATAATTTTTCAACTTGACCGGGCGTTAGATATATTTCTTTGGTTGTGTATTCGGTTTTCATTATATCAAAGTTGTTAGATTAAACTTGTACAGTCATTCTTCCTTTAGTCGCGTCAATTGTCAAGAATCTATCACTGACGACTAGTGCAGATACGTTAAACTGTTCAGCTGGAGCCATGTCAAGCGTCCAAATAACTTCAATATCAGCTGTATATCCTATAGCTTGTTCGGATTGTTTTGATACGTCGAAGTAAAAGATTGGGTATAGAGACCTAAATTCTTCAATTGATATTTGGCTTCCACTATCAACGTCCAGGTATTATTGTATTGCTTCCATGAGATACCTGTAAGCTCGTGTAACGTTTTAAGTTTCATCGTCAGCAAAGTTACATTCGATTGCTCGTTCGGGATATTGTTTCGAATATATCCTAACAAAGATTTGTCTGACATCGGAGTGATCAAATACGGAATTGTTCATTTCTTGGTCACCGCGACGCTCCTGTCGTTGAAATACAACAAACAAGTGTCTCGGTAATTGTTCGCTGGGAGCAGTTGTAACACGCCACGTGTAATCAGTTGTGTTAGGAATTGCTGTTTGATAAATTTTGTTCTGTTGGAAATATATCTTTTTTGTCCACGCGGTCAACGTCGACTCAAGTTTCATCATCTTACTCGTTGATGGAACAGCTCGTGGCATCCAAAGCGCTAGTTTTGAAATTGAAAACTGTCCTTCAGCTACTCCATCGGCATGTATTATACAATCGTTTTGTTCTGCTCGATCTAAAATAAGAGTATGTTTTAGTCCACGAAAAACTTTGTTGTGATCGCGACAAAATCCAAATATTGTGCTCAACGAAGCATCATTGTTACTTGTCGAGATTCTGCGGCAAGCGCTTTTGGTTTGGCAAATCCGTCATTATATTGCAGTCGTCGTATATTTGTAACTGCTAATCTTATTGAATCCCCTATTGCAGCTGCATCATTAGCAGCTGAATTTGCGATTAGATTATTGTTATATGAAGCAGAAGCACCAGCACCAGTACGAAATTCGCTTGAAACAGCTGTCCCAAATGAGGTATATTTAAACCACATCATGTTAGTGGCAACTGATCTCGAGTAATCATCGCTAAACGAGACGATGTTAAGTATTGTACTTGCTACGGGCATGTGCATCGAGATGTCTCCCACGGTTTGATTGGCCAACTGGTATTTAGCACTTCTAAATAAACTTCAACCGTTATTGTCGAGAGCAATTTTTGCACCAGCTGAAATATTACCGCCAAGTGCTGTTAACACTTGACCACGTGCTTCTAACACCGCCTTATGCGGCAACAAAAACACATCCTCATCTCTTGTGTTTAAAGTTCTAACTCCGGCCTTATTTGATTCATTTGAGTTTTCATCGAGTACTCAACGTATTTGAATTCTGTTACAGTGTCGTCAGTATCATGTTCTTCGGCAAGATCAAGATAAATTTTAGCTGACATCGTTTTTATTTTATAATCGCCACACAAAATTGTGACGACTAAAAAGCAGCAGGAGTCATTGGCTTTGTTTTCTTTACAAGTTTATGCATTACTTCTTCACCATGCGGTGATAATAATTTTTGTGGTAGCTATCATAGCCCGTTCTGTTTCTTTTGTTGGTGCAATATCTAATATTGCCTGTTTTATTTCCGATGTGGAAACCGGTTTTTTCTCGCCTTTAATTTTATCAAAGATTTTTGTCCGACTGCAGTGCCGGCCGCACTAGCAAAAGATTTACCAGCGTCAAGTGCAATTGGTGCTACTTTACGCGCTATTCCTGGTATATTCTCAGCAATTGTTGTAAATATATGTCCGAAACAATCCACATACGATTTTCTTCTATAAATTTTTTTGTCTCATCTTGTTATAAAATAAAGGCTTACAAAATTAATTTTGCAACGACTTACGCAACGCGTAGGTGTAAGTAATACGTGGCAACTTCACTGTTAAGATCTATTTGTCGCCCAGATTGATCTGTTAGTTGCATTGTTATACTCGTTATTTGATTTTTAAGATTAATCGGATAGTATATTAATTGTCTAGGAGTAATTTGCATCAGAGATCCTGGAGAAACATCTGGCGAAAAACTATAGATTGTTTGACCTTGGCTCCCTAACTGCTAATAGGATCCTAATGCAATAGAATAATTGATTAAAATTGTATTTACCTCTGTTACATTAACAGGTAAATCTCCATCATACGATATACTTTGTTCTGTAACACTGCCGTATTGTCGATGATTAAAACCATGCAACGATTCGATACTAGTCGCTGTTGACAAATCGATTATCAAATTATTTTTAACGTGATTCCAGCTCGTAGTGTATTATAATTAGCAGTTAACTCAAAATTGTCCGCGACTCCTCCATTTTTTGGTATTAGTTCTTTTATCGTTTTATTAAGATCAGTTACAGAATACATGCTTTGTGGTATTTTGACTGTTACCAACGCGCCAGGATTAAAGGTAAATTTGTCGTTGATGTTTGTTTTTACATTTGCCATGGAATGCCATATTGTAGCGGAAATCAGTCCAATTTCGTATTGTTTGTTTGGATCTCTAGTTATATTGGCGGACTGTAATAGACAGAAAAGTTTGCGTTGTTTCTTGTTGCTTGCGATGAATCTAGTAATAATGTTGTTGATGTTAATGACATTATATCAAAGTTGTTAGATTATTTACGCGATAAGATCACTGTGTAAAATTTGGTACTCGAAAATGATCTAATCTATTAATACTTTTGTTGTCGATTTAAGTGCTTTCATTACCAGATTCTTTTGATGATATCAATAACATAAGTCGGTCAACCATTTCAGCGTTTGATGTAAAAACTTCAACGCCAGATCCGGTTGTTTTTATTTCCTCTTGTAATCTTCTATCTCGTTCGCTTTCATACTTATCAAACAATCTTTTGAAAGGCCATGCTTTACTATAACGTCCTGGTTTATTTCGATACGGTGTTGCTGTTCGAAACATTACTGTAGCGATAATTCCTTCTCTTATAATATCATATGCTCTTATAAAAAAAAAAATTTTGCTCCGTTAAATTTTTTATTTCTTCATCAGCATGTAAACCAGTACTCATAATTTCTTGTTACTTTTTTCTTAAATATTTATATTTTTCTACTGGCCAATTTCGAATATTGCCAATGTCTTCGATATTATGTTTACCAATAAAATCATTATATTCATAAATCTGATATTTTATTACGTGCATTTTTTCTATAAATTCTTATCTGTTTTTCGATAGGCATTATTTCTACGGTAGCTTCAGTCATTCTTTTTTGTTCCTCAGCTAATTCCTTAGTTTCCTCTGACAAATTCTCTATTAAGCTCTTTAACTCGGCTGAATTAATCGTCAATCTTGCTATCGCGTGTTGAAGCATAAGAGGGTTGTTCATTAATCTGTCAAATTCAGCTTGTCGTGCAACAGGATCAGCAATATTTCTAACAAGTTCCTCTACAATTTTTTTTTTTAGTTTCTTCTTTCGATCTTTCTCCTAGTAAACCTAACAACCCGTTTTCTTTCATTTTTTTCTAGTTCTTCCGGAGACAATGTTGATATTTCTGGTTGTTTGCCAAGTACTGCTTCAGTAACCGGCTTAACAAATTTGGTGGTTGCTTCTTCTGCAACGCGTTGTCCACTCTGCACTTCTTGTACTCCTTTCTTAAAAGCAGCTCGAGTTTCAACAAATTTCTTTAGTAGTTCAATTCTTTGTTGATGTTTATCCATCTGTTATTTTTTATACGCTTTATAAAATTTACCTAGATAAACTCATTAATACTACAACGAAACATTTTAGTTGGATCACGCGCAAGTTTATCAAATAAAAAGAAATTGTATTTGTCTTTCGTCGCTTGATGATATAATTCAATCAATTTATTTTTTGTTACATCACCGCATTGCTCGTTTGCAATATTTCTTACATCATTATTATCTAGTCCAGGAAACAGTATAAAACACCCCGTATTTCGCCGAATAAATCTGTCGACGTTATAAAACCCTTGAGCAAGATAAACTGAATTACATCTTTTGTTACACGACAACGAAAAGTATGACCTATTCTTGTTCATGTCCTCGTTGTTTAGTGGAATATCATCAAATACAATACAAATACAATTACCGCTCTGGTGGCCTAGTGGTAGAGCGTCCGCCTCGGATGCGGAAGGTCGCGGGTTCGAACCCCGGCCGTGTCATACCAAAGACTTTCAAAAATGGTACTAACAGCTGCCTCGCTTGGCGCTCAGCATTAAGAGGTTAGTGTTAGGACTGGTTGGCCTGGTGTCAGGATAATGTGTCTGGGTGGGACATCATGCTACATGTCTGCGGCATGATGCCCCAGTGCTAAACATCACTAAAAACTTTCACACTGCAGACATCGTAGCGATATGACTGAAAAATTGTTAAAGCTACGTCAGAAATCCAAATCACACACACACACACACACACACACACACACACACACACACACACACACACACACACACACACACACACACACACACACACACACACGCACACACACTCAAATACAATTATTTTATGTTCGGACGAATCAAGTTTATTGACGGGAATTAAATCTTCCGGTCTTTTTATTAAAAATATATCATAGCCAGCGGCAAGCTCATCGCAATGTTTTCGTTACATTCGCCTAATAGCTCGTATTTGTCCTGCTGCGGATTAATTGTGTAAATATACACACGATCGTAGTTAAAGTTATCGTTGAGCAAAAGATTTAATAATAGATTTGTTTTACCTGATCCTGTTCGACCAATAATAAGATAATGACAATCCGGAAGTTAGTTGTTGTGTTCATACTTGATTAATCGTTCGGTATCAAAATTTAATATCGTTGACTGCGTCATTGTTGTTATATAATTTTATGTTATATAATTTACATAATATGAGTTATTACACAAGGTTTGGAACAACGCTCACTGCTGACAAACCAACAATAACTGATACGTCATCGTTCGTCAAAAAAAACCGGCGATACAATGACAGGTAATTTATTGATGTCAAATCAAGGGGTGCTTGGTTTAGAAGTAGATTATCCACCACCAAAGGTTGATCTTACTCAAGCGATAAGTTACTCACAACTAAAAACGATCGACAGTAACAAACTATCATTAACAGGAGGAACGTTAAGTGGTAACTTGGATATGTCAGGAAAAAAATTTATAAACTTGGAAACCGCGTATCCGCCAGCAAACTTAAATCAAACACAAGCTGTAAGTTATTTGCAGCTTAAGTATGTGGATGGCAACAAGCTTGATAAAACTGACAGAACAGTTACAGGTAATATTAATATGTCAATTAAAAAAAATTATTAGGTTGGAAGCCACATATCCACCAGCAAATGTTGATAATACACAAGCGGTGAGTTATGCTCAACTAAAATCTGTTGACGATAACAAGCTTAATAAGTCAGGCGACATAATGACAGGTAAACCGATAATGAGCAATAACTTAAAAGTAACTGGATTACCGATAAATTCGCCACCAGCTCATGATACTGATGCTATTAGTTATGCTCAGTTATAAGGAGCACACGCCCCGTATTTAAGACAAACTGGTGGACCAGTGTCAGGTAACATAAATATGAGAGCCAACAAAATACAACATATGTTCCAGTCAACCCTAATGATCTGACGAATAAAGCGTATGTTGATAGTCTATCTAGTGGTGTAAAACGAACCAAAAACAATGTTGGGTATATATCCAACACTTTTTAAAGCATCTGATAACCGAGCTGGGTTTGAGGTAAACGCATCATCATATTATCCTGAAAATTATCCTCATCACGTCTTCGCTGTTGATTATGGACAAGAATGGACGACTAACGGAGAAAAAAAGACATTTGGATTAAAATCAAATGTCCCGTTGGAGTTGCTATTTGGCAATTTCATTTGCATGGCCGATTAAACTCTAGTGTTGGGTGAATATATGATTGGCGATTGGAATGATCAAACGATGATGTTGACTGGGCAATATTGTATAGTGCAGTTAATATATAGTCTTATTTAGTCTAATATTGTATAATAAATGTCAGAGCCACCAATTATAACCGTTGCGAGAGAATTTTACGATGATATTTTTAAACCCAACGTATATTTGTTACATCGGACGTTGGCACTAAATCACAAGCTATCGATAAAATCAATAGTATGAAAATAAGTAAACAATCCAGAACGCCAATATCAGAAAGCGAAGATAATTTTGTTCGCGTTATGCATATACGAGGACCACAACTAATAGAAGCAATAGGAAACTTGGATATAATAAAACAAATACTGTCATCCTGATGATTGTCTAGAACAAAAAAAGTTGAAATCCTTCTTAAAAAATATTTCTCGAGCTCAGCAAGGAAAATATTTATACAATAATTCAATCAGATCTAATAAAAGCACGAGCTTATAGTGGAAGAGCGCAGGAAGAAATACGAATATACGACAATCATGATCGTCTCAGCAAACTAGCGGAATCTAAAATATTAAAATTAAAAAGAAACAAAAAGTTACACGAAAGTTTTTCGAAACGAGAAATTTTTAAGCATATTGGTATGTACTACCACGACAAACAAACCCTAGTTAAAATCGCTAGTACAGCGGATACAACGTTAATTATTAAAGTGTACTCAAACGCAATTTTACCAATGATACGTGAAAAACCTAAATTTGATCCAATTATTGTTAACAACTCTCTAGAGATAATCAAAAATCTTAACGAGGAAATCGATAACTTCAGTGATGTTGAGCGAGAAAAGTTTTTTGAAGAAGTCAAATCAGCAAGGTTGGAAGAAAAGATTGATTCTTACTACGACATCAGTGAAGAAGATGATTTTCCACTTCCATCACTCCAGCGCTTTAGACAATTGTCAATGCGAAATTATTACACTGAAGTTGAGAAAATACTCACGAAACCATACGAAAATTTAATGTTAAAAGTAGCTTCTGTTATTGGTCTTTTCACAATTGAACGAGACAGACTCCGAAAATTAATGTTAAAAAATTTCATAGTCGCATACGCAATTATCAGACAACATCTTGTTCTCAAAAATATTACGTTAAATGAAATAAGCTTGGTACTAGGGTTTATTGATGAAACAGAAAGAGAATACGGTGATTTGATAAATAAAACAGATCTGTATGAACGTGAAGTAGAAAACACGTTTGATTCTTACGGTTGGTTAAAGAAAAATGATGTATTAACAGATAAACGATACAATAATACTTTGTCTGATGTTTATGACAATTACAGAATTTTTATAGTTAATCCTAGCAATGATAGGTTCCGTGAGTTTCTTGATTCAATTGTTGGTGCTAGAACTTTTGCTATCGTGTAAAAATTGTAAATAAATATTGTATAATGAAAAATCAGATCATCAACTTCAATCATACTTCAGAAGAAATTCCAAAACAAGATGTGGACGCATTAATGCAATATTACAGATTTTATCATAAAAACCGTTGGTGTGTAAAACAATGTTACAAGTATTATATTAGATTACTTCGAGTAATATTATATTTGCCACTGCCAATGACTGGCTTAATCTCAAGTGGAGCATCATTAAACCCGTTTTTGTGTTTGTGTTTCTCTTGCAACAGCGTGTAAAAATTGAGCCTCTACTTGAGACTAAAAAAGTGCTTGTAAAACAGCAAGTATCACTTATAAACAATTACTTGATCAGATACGATCTTATTTGCGAGGCGTAAAATACGATATGGACGATTTAATACGCGAGTTTCGTATTATTGACAGTATGTTAACAGATATTCTACCAATGCGAGTTAGCAGGTATGATAAAGATTATCAAAAAAAGTATGGTGATGATAGGGCATGAAATTTTATCTAAACTTTAGAAATAAAATCGACTTTGCCGCCAACCTGGACAGTGGTCTAAAACAGATGGCGGTATCTGAGCCAAAACCCTCTTGTGGTGGAAAAGTGTAGTTGTTGGGAGAGGGATGGATGGGAGTCTCTGGGGTAGGGAAATCGTACTTAATGAGAGTCTCTGGCATAGGGAGATATAGTCTTTGGGCCAGAAACCTCCTTTTTTTATCTACTACTCCCGATGTAGACAATTAACAGCTATGCAACCCGTTGTAGATGACTAAAAGAAATACTCAGGTAGCAAACATAGATCTTATCCCGGTGTAGACGATTGATAGAAATATTTAGGTAACAAAAATAAAGGATTAAGATAATTATTTAGCTACATCTTAATCCGTTATAGACGATTAATAGAACTAGTTACGTAACGAAAATATAAGGTTTGCAGTAATTGATCAAATGATATATACAATTTACATTTTTATCGTTGGTTAAAAGGCTTCGTGTCAGATAAAAACAAATCAATACAAGTCACTTGTGAAGTCTGGAAAGCCAATCATACAGAAGAACTTTTCAAGGATATAACCTTGGTCTGAGAATATGGTTTGAGACATCACGGGGACAAATATTCAGAGAGAAGGAGAAAATCGGGTCTTAATCAGCACGGTGACGAATCACGGCAAATATTCAGAGAGAAAGAGAAAATCTGGTTTATAACTTCACGATGGCTAATAACTACGAATATTCAGAGATAAAGAGACACTCTGGTTTGAAGCATAACGGTGACGAATATGGGTGAATATTAAAAAATAAAGAGAAAATCTCGTTTGATACGTCACGGTGACGAATCACGGCAGATATTCAGAGCGAAAGATAAAATCGAGTTTGAAGTATCACAGAGAAAGAGAAATTTATCTCCGATATCTGTGTCAATGTTTTCTAAAGATTTTCCACATCTGGGTATATTTGTGCATATACTGGCTTTTAGTCAATGCGCCTATATTACATGTTTATAAGGATTGTCTAAAACGTAATATTTTAAGATATTAGTCTTTACCAAGGCAATCTTTGCTTAATATTATTGTTAACTAGTTTTAGTAGTTTGTACGGTTTGTTTAACTCTTTGTTTCATTTGGGGATTTTAGGATAATGCCTAACCTGTTCTGCCTATGGTCTGTACTTTAGTTAATTCCAGTGAAATTTCATAATCTATTATCAGAGAACCACAGAAACTCGTTTAATGTAAAGAACGTTTAATGTAAAGAACGTTTAATCACAGATGTGTAAATGAAGGAAATCAATACTTTTGTTCAGTTGCGTACGATGAATACATTTAATCATTTCAGACATGATGTAATTCAGCCTCCAAAAGTACGCTCTCAAACATCTCAGTGTCTTTTTTTGATACAGCAGATACACTGCAAATATTGCTTTTTTATACTGACATGAGAGCAATATCCTGTTATTTGCATTTTTATTAAACTTAATGGCTCAATTATCTCCATCATGTGTCACCAGAACGTTCAATCAAATAGCCATTTTATTGTGAAGAGCCCAATTCACACCTGTATCTGTTACATAAATAAATGTTAAGTCTTGCTTAAAGTTGTTTACACACATGACAACCGATGGTCTGTTCTCGAGAATAATGAATAATTCCAATACAAGTGGGATCTTGCGTCATATTAGAAACAGCTGTACATTACTCTAACGCAGCTATTATTGCTATATCGATAATTTTCACGTCTAGCCTGTGGATTTGATAACTATATACTTTATATTAACTGGGATTCAGTAGAACACCATCTTTCATATATAACCTGTTATGATATTTTCATGATCGTTTGAAATCGATGGTGAATATATCCATCTTTCATCACATGTCTACTGTCTTTCATCACGTGACCTTATGCTGTGATCATGGTGCACACAAGCTGGCTAAAATTTCCTGATTCCGTGCCTCCTGTCTTTTATTACGTAACTTTATGATTTGACAGTCGCGTCACTGGGGGGTGGGGTTTGCGGACCGCACCGGGTGACACCATCAGAGGGGGTGACACCAAAATGACTGTCTATAAAATTTTTGAATTGTTGTGCAGGAAGGAGGTCCATGGGGGTGACACCATGAGTTACCGCACTGGGTGACACCAACCCTAGTGACGCAACTGTGCTTTGATCAGAGTGCTCACAAACTGCCTAAGACTCCCTGATTCCGTATCTGCTGTCTTTCAAAACATGACCTTATGCTGCGATCATAGTGCACACAGACTGGCTCAAACTCGCTGATTCCAATCATCACTTGATTAGTCTGTCACGATAATTAAGATAAACTTTTCTTGCATCTATATTTACATCATAAAACGTGCAACGGTTTAGGTTACTATTCCGCAAACAAGACGTTTTACATGATCGACCCGGCTGGAGTCAGACCAGGACACAAAGCTTCCGGAGCAGTATCCAACTAAATAGTTCATATCTAACTTTAGAGGTTTTGTTTGGGTCTGTCATTGTGAAATATTAATGTCAGGTACCGACTTTTGCCATGGAATAATTTGGTATGGGTCATTCTTTATTCTGAGATTCATTTTATTGTGATTGTGAAAGCAGAGTGATGGAAGTGTACAAGTAAAGTGGCGAAACATGGTCGTAAAGTATGTTCCGACTGACCCAGAACATGAACCATGATCCAGTAGTTTTTCAGCATTTGATCAACGTAATTATAATGGGCAACAACTGACAAGCCTTGATATGTATAATGTCTATAATGGCACTGTCACCTCTAGGACTGCTGATGTGATTGGAATGTTGGTTGGAGTTCGGTTTAGGGAAATGCATGCATGTAATACATGGGAAAATTAATGGTGGTCTGACCCCTGATACATGCACAGATTCTTTAATCCAGTTTCGACTCGAGAAAGCTGTTGTTGCAATTGTATTTTTATTTTTAAATAACTTATCCATACATTATTGTTTATCAAACTTATCCGCACATTATTATTTATCAAAGGAAAATCAATCGTAGATCAAAGTTAAATGGAGAATTATAATATCATCTTAGGGATAGGAGTGGACCTTTTTTTTTTTTTTACCTTTTTATATTTATATTACTACGCAAGCTATTTTCTGTACATGGTTTCAGACGCTGTGTATTACCGTTGCCTTGACGGTCATTACGATGCATTTTGAACGCAGATCTGTTTAAATTTCATTTAAAGTTTAAACTGAATTAGTAACTGTAAACCTAACATTTTACACTATATTAAGTGAAGAAATGTCAAGGGTTATTTTGCTGCTTTAATCTTGCATCAATGGTTACCAGATATCATTTGGACTTCGGCCCTCATTTTTCATCCAGGAATATTATACAAATAATCCTTCATTATGCATCTGTGTTGGATAGGGAACGTTCCAATTCAGGGTCAAACGTTTGCTTCAGACGCTCGGCAAAGTCAAGTATCTGGCGCACGTTTGGGACCATCGATATAGGTACTTGTTTCGACAAGCAAAAAGAGGGAAACTAATGATAGAACCCTCCTCTATTCACCCACCCCACCCCCCAAAAAATGAACCCCTTCCCACAATGTAACTAACTCTCGAGGTTCGAAATCAGACCCTTGATGATTCTGTGCTAATTTTCTTATATCGACTGCGCATTTAGTTATGATTAACTTACATCAATGTAAAGAAGACATTCCAACCATTTCTCCATTACGATTTAAATATATTACTGATTGTTAATGGCCACTTTTCCTTGTTGCTTCGAGTCCTGTCTACCTAAACCCATTGTGGGGGCTTCTACTTCCGGTATGTTTTGAAGTGAATGCGACTAGATCGTGATTGTTTCTGTGTGAGCTGTTCTTCAATACAAATGACTTAAATGTCATGACCTTCGCGTATACGTGTACAATACAGTAAATGATCATTCTAGTTTGAAATCTTGTAGACTACAAAATTTTATTTTTCAATTACTCCAAAAAGTCTATGTTTTAATTTTAATTGCTTTTAGTTGTTGGAATTAATATTTGAGACACATTATGTCCCAGTAGTTGCATTCACCCAGAAGTAGACAGGAAATGGAAGCCTCCATGGCGGCTTTAAGTAGACAAGACACGAAGCAACGGTGAAATGTTGAGTAAAGAAAATAATTTTGGTAAAAGAAAAGAACCAAACGACGTCCATCCTTAAACTAATTACACGGATAAGATGCGAAATGTCCAGCTGATTTTAAATTAGTATTCACTTTGTCAGACAAATAATTGTAAACCGACATTTTAAGCTGGCACGAATGGAACATGATAATGTATAAGTTGATTGTTCCTTGCTTTATTTTGAAGAATAAAAGTAAAGAATATATAAAGTTGTGTGGTTCACTGGTTGATTGAATCATTTTAATGTCATATTCCATTTCCTTATCATATCTGTACCACTTGACCTTGTGACACATGATATTCACAGATTAATTTCCCATAGGTGTACGATAATTTATTGCCGTGGATAATTATCATATGGCAATAATCAAAATGATTTGACATTGTTAGTGAGATATTTCATTTAGTTGTTAATATAGAGAATTGAATGAAACATGGAACCAATTACATATTATTGAACCTTAGGCATTAGTTATAGATAGATACTGCGTCGTTGCTTTAGTTACAGACTGTGATAGATACTGCATCGTGACATTAGTTATAGAATGGGATAGATAGTGCATCGTGGCATTAGTTACTTACTAAGATACTGTATCGTGACATTAGTTATAGACCTGATAGATACAACAACGTGGCACTAGTTACAGACCGAGATGGATACTGCATCGTGGCATTAGTTACAGACCGAGACAGATACTGTATCGTGACATTAGTTATAGATTAGGATAGATACTGCATCGTGGCAGTAGTTATAGACCGGATGGATACCGTATCTTGACATTAGTTATAGATCGGATAGATACTGCATCGTGGTATTAATTACAGACAGAGATAGATACTGTATCGTGACATTAGTGATAGAACTTATACATTAAGTATTTTTAGAGGACTTTATAGGATTTTATAAACATTTTTATTGAAATCACTTCTCATCATCTTATGGGTTATACTCTACTATCAAATGAATTGGATTAATTTATGTATTATGAACATTTACACGTTTACTTGTAACCCATATGTCTTGAATAAATAGTGCAATTTTTGTTCGTTTACAAGTAATTACATATGCAAGCTAAATCGTATTCTTACGGGACTTTTTAACAATACACCACGAGTCACTATTTCAATCGTAAAAATTACTCTGTCTTTAATGTGACTTGGGAAAATTTAAGGTGCTGCCTTTGCAAAATCAACGTTTATAACGTGATAATTACGTTTTGTCGTCAGTGATATGGCGTCGCTGTCTACCAAGGTACGGTGTAGCGACGTATACCCTGGGAACGATCCAATGTAAATTATTCGGCTTCTGTCTCTCATTAAATAATATTAGGGAAAACTTCGTTTTCAGATTTTTATAACTTTAATAAGAGTCATGTGAAAGAAAACGATAAAGCCAATGAAAATCTTTAGTGATTACGTCCTGCCTGTTTCAAACACTGATGTGATCTCAGTAATTGTATTAGGATGAAAAATTCGCTCACTAGTACGTATCTTTCTTTGTGTCTTTAATTAGGGAATCGATGATCCTCGATTTGTGAAAATGAACACAAATTTCAATTCTGATATTATTTTATGACAATTAGTGACAGGTACTTTTTCCCAGCGGTTTTAATGTAATGATATTTACTAAACAGATCATTGAAAAAATGCACACCAACTTCTCTCTCTCTCTCTCTCTCTCTCTCTCTCTCTCTCTCTCTCTCTCTCTTTATATATATATATATATATATATATATATATATATATATATATATATATATATATATATATATATATATATATATATTCAAACATAACCTTTTTAAATTGTAATATGTTTCAAACATTGCCTTTACTAGCATTGTAATATCCTTCGAACATTGCCTTTTTGGCATTAGTATATGTTTCAAACATACCTTGTTGGCATTGTAATGTTTCAAACAGAACCTTGTAATGTTTCAAACATTGCTGTTTCTGACATTGCAATCTCTTTCAGATATTGTCTTTTCTGGCATTGCAATATGTTTCAGACTTTACCTTTTTGGCATTTTAATTGTTTCAAACATTGCCTTTTCTGGCACTGTAATTTGTTTCAAACATTAACATTTTGGAATTGTAATTTGTTTTAAACATCGCAGTTTTAGCATTGTAATATGTTTCAAACATTACCTTTTCTGGCATTGTAATATGTTTCAAACATTGCCTTTTGACATTGTTATACGTTTCAAATATAACCTTTTGGCATTGTAATGTTTTCAAATTTGCTTTTCCTGACATTGTTGTATGTTTCAAATATTGCCTTTTCTGGCATTGTAATATGTTTCAAACATTGCCTTTGGGACATTGTAATATTTTTCAAACATTTTCATTTCTGGTAATGTAATATGTTTCAAAGATTGCGTTTTGGGCATTGTAATATGTTTCAAAGATTGCCATTTTGGTATTGTAATATGTTTTAAACACTGCCTTATCTAGTATTGTAATATGTTTCAAAAATTGCCTTTTTGGCATTTTAATATGTTTCAAACTTTACCTTTTGAGCATTGTAATATCTTCAAAAGCTACCATTTTGGCACTGTACTATGTTTCAAACATTGCCTTTTCACGCTTTGTAATAAGTGTCATCCATTCGTAGCGTTCGATCTGCACCAAGATTACAGTCCCGATTTTATTCCCTATTGATTAACATTTAGTAATTAAAACTATAAAGAACTTCAATTTGTCGAACATCAAATATAAGAAAGTGGACCTTTAGTTCGGTAAACACTTTCGCTCGAGAGTGACGAATGTAATCCGTGCAGAAACAATTCGTATTGATTTAAACGGATCCCGACTTTTCATGGGAAGAGATCTCGAAGGAGCCAACCTTATATTTGATATAAATTGATAAGTCTGGCTTACTAGTGGCCCGAAATCCCAAGAGTGACAAACCGAGTGCTCACTGTTAAGAATCAATAATGAATATAAGTAGAAAATAATAGTTTTCTCGCAGCCGCTTGATTAGTTCTTTTCACCACCTGACACTTCCTTTCAGTTGTAACCCCGTCTTCTCTGCACCTATCATTTACAAATGTCAGCTTATGAATGGCCTCTATCGAAAAGGAAGAACATTGTGACAGTATACAACAATATACAGGTCTCTCGATAAATTTAATTCTGGCATTATGCACAAAATCGCCCATTTTACATTTCGCTAAAATTGTAAATTATTGTCAGGTTAGTAGAATGTCTAGAAAGAAATCGGCCCGACGTACGAAAAGAAAATTGGCCCAATAAACGCGTAAGTTACTAAAGTCTTCACTTTACACATGGGCAATTACGTTTGTTTCCTTTTGTTTACATTGGAAAGTAAATTATAATTGCTAGATACTGATACTAGTCAATATATCTGTGAGGATACTCCATATATATCGTTGGGAATGGCTGTGAGAATATTTTGCTATTGAATGATATTGTTATATATTATAATTCATTTTATAGGGTTGCACATCCTCTAAGAAGTGCCTATAACAGCTAAATTGTAATTTACCATAAAAATAAAAATAAATATGTTATCTTTTATAAAAAATAAAAATGTTACCTTTTATAATGTCGGTTTAGAGGAGAACTTTTTACCTTACGCTTCTACGCTTCTGAACGATGATACTGTCATTTAAAGGTTTCATGTTTCTTTGGTCTTTCCGTGAAAGGAGTGTTAAAATCTTGGCCTTAATTGGATTATATGCTTGTGTATGAAATCGGGTCCCTTTTTTTTTCAGCATAACATATGTAAACATTCTCCAGGATTTTTAATTAGTAATAAAAAGCTACTCGAATAAATTGCATGTAGATATTATTTATATTGAAATAGGTTGATCATTGGCATGTATGTATGTATGTATGTATGTATGTATGCATGCATGCATGCATGTATGTATGTATGTATGTATGTATGTATGTATGTATGTATGTATGTATGTATGTATGTATGTATGTATGTATGTATGTATGTACGTACGTGTGTGTGCGTGCGTGTGTGTGTATGTATGTATGTATGTATGTATGTATGCGACCGTATGTATGTATGTATGTATGTATGTATGTATGTATGTATGCGTGCGTATGCATACATGTATGCATGGATATATGTGTGTGTGTGTGTGTGTGTGTGTGTGTGTGTGTGTGTGTGTATGGCGTTTAATAGCACATCAGCAGAATCCTGTCTTTATAGTGCCAAGTAAGTTTAGGTATCCCCAAAAGGCACATCAACAAAATTATAAAGGTCAAATAGGAATAAAATCCTTAAAATGAAAAGTAGATTTCAAAAATATCAACCAAACTCTTTTAAAAAGATCAAAATTTTGTCGGTTTCAAGATCACCCCAGGGCACATCCCAAGGCAAAAATGTAACCACCATTAGTCCCGTGTGACGTCATGCTTCATCTACATCATCCTGCCCGCAGGAGAAGCAATGAAAACTATACTGCTGTAAGCACGTGAAAGTAAATGAGACGTGTCAAAAATATTTAATTTGCTTCTTACATCCAGAAGTTTAAAACACTTTGCAGACTTATTATGAACTGCACAAGTTTTATAAATATTGTGGGTTACCATACATGAAATAGTAGATCATGCTAAGCCTGAAACATTTGATGATAAGAATTTAGCTACATTCACGAATTTACAGAATAAAAGCTAAATTCACTTTAAATTTCAGACAAATTTCAAGGAATACATTTGAGTCCAACACTGAGTTCAAATTTTTGGATTTTGAGTCGGATACTGAGCACTGTTGAGTTGTATAGCCCCTGGGGGCAGTCCTAATGAAGTAATTAAGTAATTAACAATTAACAATGACATTACTGAATAAGTCAAATGCATGATTCTCTAATCTTTAATTAGGGCATGAAATAAAATAAACTAAAATAAAATTCATTACAGCTGTTGCAAACGTACGAGAAATCGCAGCCCAAAAATTATCGTGCACAAAACTCTGCCACAGCCCAACAACTAGATTTTCCTCCTCTGTTAGATATCTGAGCATCATCGACCTTCAGTAGTAGTAATACGTCGGAACTGGTTATACGAAAATTAACAAAACGCCATAGGTTTACATGGAGATGAAACTTATGAGTTAGTGGGAAATCCTTTATTAAAGTAGTCCATAGAATTAATATTGGGGTTAAATGGTAATATTGTTAGACGCAGCTAACATCAATTGTGGTTACAAAGTAACATCGTTAGAGTTGACCTCGTTTGCTCCACTATAGGTATGTACGGAAAGTCCTATGTTATTGTGATCATTAGACTTACAGGGAGATGATACTTGAGGGTCAAAAGTGTTTATTGACTCAAACGGGAATGTTACGTTTCAAATTTGGTATCTACAGCACAACATATACAATCCTGAACCGAATGTTTTATTACTTTCCAACACTTATAGGGGTCTACGAGAATTTAACATGGGGAAAAAGAATCGAAAGAATTTAGCTTAAAATGATCAAAACGTTATAAGGGTCTACCAGAATGATACATGGGATTAGTTATTTACTATCCAATTGCTAAGTTATCTATTATCCGATACTCATTTCTCTGTTATCCAAAACGCCTTGTTTAGTGCATAAAAAAGCCAAATCTACAATCAAAGGAGAAAGGGCATCATGTGACAGACTGAGATGAATCACTCAAACATACTTTCCAACCCTTTTGGGGTTTTGATTGCTATAAACCACTCACATTTTTATTACTGTCCAACATTCCTTATATGGCTACCGAAATCCCACACTTACGTTCCAACGAAATGGGTAAGACGTAGAAGAAGGGTGACAAAAATCATTCACTATTACACACAAGCAAGCCTTGCAGTACACACTCTGTATTTACAAACAAACAAACGTACTATTAAACCAAGCCAAATCAATCGCTAGTAGTGTTTGTATACACTATAAACATAAACATGCTATTATACATAGGTGAGGTAAAATGGATTTCAAGATTAAATTGAATTTGAACAGACATTTACATTGCCAAAAAAATAAATAATGTGTGATTGACGAAAGAAAGACAAGGAAATGAAAAAAAGAATATTGTGAGTTGAAATGTTTTGTTTGCTGTATCACGCCATGATAAAAAAAATAAATGCCTACGAGGTTATAACATGTCTTGGTGTTCTTGATGGAATCTCAGAATTCTAAATAATAGCTGAAAGTTATTACTGCATCGTCACTTCTCAAAGTGATTGAAATAATCGTCAATCCGTTAGAGAACAGGAATGGTTTTACGCTGCAAAGTAAAGAGAGAAAATTGAGGGAAGCCATCAGTTTGATGGTGAGAGTGGAGCACCCTCTGGGTCGGGTAGAGCAGATGGTGTTTTACCCCAAGAAGAGACACTTGAAGAGTGAAACGAACTCTTTGAAAATATCAAAGGAGTTTGTAAAAGAAGTCATTGACGAAGTGCTGAAAATCAAGCAGCATGGACTGAGGGGAGGAGGTAAAGTGAGAGAGATTTTCATAGCCTTAAGCAGAACTGAATGTAGGTGCAAGAGAATCTGTGATCCATGGAAGCAGAAGAACAGCAGCATAGGAGGAGCAACAACAGCAGCTCCTGATTCCTGAAAATGAGGGTTGTGAGATGGAGGCCAACGAGTGTGATTGTTGATGAATATCTCCTCAGAAACAAAACCCAGAAATGCTTGGACCAGATGAGCCTTCGTTGCAGAATCCTGTCCATGAGGTCCATGAGTTTTCCTGGATATAGATAAACGTCAATGATCCATGAGGTCCATGAGTTTTCCTGGATATAGATAAACGTCAATGATCCATGAGGTACAGTTTTCCAAGATATAGATAAACGTCAATGGTCCATGAGGTACAGTTTTCCTGGATATAGATAAACTTCAATGATCCATGAGGTACAGTTTTCCTGGATATATATAAACGTCAAAGATCCATGAGGTCCATGAGTTTTTATTGCAATCAGACATTGGGTGTTCGATACTGATCAAACGTAGATGTAGAATAGCAACAAAAAATGGCATTAGATATTATAGAAAGTTGGTTTTGGATAGTAATCCTGAAGCAAGTGTTGGGTAGTACTCAAAACGTGGTGCTGAATATTAATCAAAATGTGGGTGTTGAATAGTTATCAAAAAGTAGTTGCTAGATCGTGATCAAAATGTAGGTATTGGAGAGTATCTAGCATCTAAAAATTTTAATATTAACTTCCCATTGCCCCCATAAATATTTCAACATGGAGATGACATTTTAAATTACCACAGGTCCCTCCACCCCCGTGGCATCCTATGCTAAATTCCCATTCTGCCCTCAAGTCACATCCTAATGTTAAATTTCCATTGTCCCCCATGTGGCATCCAATGTAAACCTACAAGTATAATGTTAATTCTCGTTAGACCTCCAAGTGGCACATGTTACTGCTTACATCTTTTGGAGGAAATAAATTCATATCAAGATGGAATCTACGTCTTTCCGACGACATATTCGTTATGTGCACGCAGATACACCAAAGCTGTGTTTTGTTCCCTCTAAAAATCAAATCGCAGTGGTCGCCATTTTATATGTATCGTGTGAGTAACATTACATCCGAATTTGACATCCATTGTCGAATAGTCGTCTTCTCTTAACTGGCGCCAAATTTCAAAGATATTACTGAGCCCTAATACAATGCTTCAAATACTGGATATTGGGTACGAGTCTTAGTTGACTCGAAAACTAGTTTTATAACCTCATGACCAGGCATTATAAAGAATTTATTACCTTAGGGCCAGTCATTATAAAATATTTGTAACCTCAGGGCCAGGCATTAAAAAGTATTCAAAACCTTAGGGCCACGCATTATAAAGTATTCAAAACCTTAGCGTCACGCATTATAAAGCATTTAAATTAAATTAATCAACGTCCTGATTACCTCAGCTTTTAGTATCAAAATTAACATTTAATAAAATGAAATCCTACCCGAACAATAATTGTGCCGGAAACATCGTGAGAGATGGAAAAACTAGATTTTTACCTTCTTTAGACCTGTTGATGACTTTGAACAGTAATATGTGTGCTAAAGAAAAAAAATCTGCAAATCAAACGATACATGAATTGTTTCCTAATAGGAACAAATGGAGTTTTCTCGCAAAGTCTTCTGTATGTAAATTAATTCGTATCTCAGTCAAGATAATGTAACAAACTAAAGAATTTCCCTATGATGTGCTCGAACAGGTGCCCGTTGATGAGTAGAGGGCCCTATGAAATCTACAATCTGAGTATAAAAAAGCAAAGGACGCTGGTAGGAATTCGATTTGAAAATGCAAATCGCTATATCTGGTAGGCATGTGATGTGAAAATGCAAAACGCTGTATGTGGTAGGTATGTGATATGACAATACAAATTGCTATATCTGGTAGGCATGTGATGTGAAAATGCAAAACGCTCTATGTTGATAGTAGTAAGGTTTCAGCACCAACATCTCAAACAAAATTAGTGGAAGCAATAACCTCTATCAAAATCAGACTTGTAACCTGGATGGAAGAGCGAAAACCTCAAACTTCCTTCATTAGAAACGCATTAGATATAAATGATGATTTCTATTTGTGGTTTAAAGTAAAATAAATACTGTAAATTCCAAATAATGTTTTCTTTGTTTTATTTATATACCACCAAGGGTCTGTATTATTTTTAATTTTCTTTCAAGTAATAATTCTTTTTTTATAATAAGGCAGATAGAAATGTGTTTAAAATAATCATTCTGAGTTGATTTTTATTGGCGATTTTAAGTCTAGAACTGGTTGCAATTTAACAGAGTAAACTGTGATCTTCCCCTGTCGTTTAAAAGAAATGATTACGTTCTGGTGTGTGAAAATATAGAAAATCAATGGATAATGGTTTATATTGGATACTGTGTATTGATATGTGAAAATCGATGAGTATAGGAGAATGATGTGGTTTGTTACACAAAGATAAACAATATTGGCAACATGGCCTAAGGATCGCAGTGTCATTTTGCTATTTACTTTGTCCTATGATTATTATAGAATTTTTTACTTATATATTCATGATTGCGAAGACTTTTCCGACCATTTTTTCTTCACCTTTAGAATTCACTTATTATTAAATTTACTTAAAAGTGATTCTTCGCCTTTTATAAGCCAGGTTTTGAAGGAAACCCCTCACCCCAAATAGTTGCCAAACAAATGTCATAGTTCACTGCATCGAAAATTTACGTGTTTCCAAATGCAAAATATTAAAGAATGTGAAGAAAGGTGTAAATCATATAAAGAAAAGTTTAGAGTACAGCAATGGTTCTTGAGTAAATATTATTTAAATATTACGCTCTCCAAGCTTAGAACGTAGATTTAAAGGTGTGTCAAGACGGATAAATTTGATACAGTAAAAATAATATCTGAACTAATGTTAGAGCTAAATAAAATAAAAAAATCCGAGATAGTAGTGGCATTTTATTAGAGGTTTTTTTGTCTTCAAAAAAGATTCTAACATCACCAGTAGAAAATTTAAACAGATGACCAACAAAATTAAAAACATTTTTAATAGCCTACAAAATATGCATACAGATGTTTACGGTTATGTACATTGCTTAATAATGTTTACGGTATGTACATATTTAAATATTACTTAATGTTTACGGTATGTACATATTTAAATATTACTTAATAATGTTTACTGTTATGTGCATATTCACAATATTGATTCATAATGTTTACGGTAATGCACATATTTTCAAATTGCTTAATAAAATGTACGGTCATGTACATATTTACAATATTGCTTAATAATGTTTACGGTCATGTGTATGTTTACAATATTGCTTAATAATTTCATCAAAAGTACCAGCTTCTTTCTTAAAAGTAAATTGAACATCTAAATTAGGATTAAAGTTTTTTGACCACTGACAAAACATGTTATATATCATTCTTATAGACATCTCAGACAAGCGCAAGTAATGTGTCTATAATTATTATTATGAACTCTCTTTCTGTCATTTAAGTGGGACAAATGACGCCTTCTGTTCCAATACTGAGGAGACGACTGCTTGTTAAAATGGATACAACATTGTAACTAGATATGGTACTAAAATATAATTTCTGTTTCATTTATTATATTATCATTTCCTCATTTTTTTTTTTACTATTGAAATCCGAAATAGCCTTTTGAAATTGCTACAAAATGTTTCCATGTGGTATAGCGGGTAAATGCTAAAAATACTTCATTATACGCATTCAAATGCAGAATCTTTGACAGATTGTTTTGATTCTGTAATTGGCCTGCAGCAGGTTTATGTATCGTCACCAATTCTGTTTGTTTTTGAAGACTGAGAAACTTGTCTACAATTGAGAAATCATTTTCACTTTTTGGATTAAATATCTATTTTGTTTCTAATGTTTGTACGTCATGTTTTTATTCGCAGAATATAAGGCAGAATAGTGCTTGATACACTGTGTGAGTTTTGTAAAAGGCGGGAATTAGCTGAATTAAGGTTTTTCAAAGAGTCGTAAAATGCCGAAGTTTCCAAATTGTGCTAATTATCATTCCTTTTTACCTATTTTCAAAATCAGAGTTCAAGAGAAGCACGTGCTTGAATGAAATAAGTTACTTTCACTTCTCCGAAACTATCATTTTGTAAATTTATCAAATCATCCATTTCTTTTCAACAATATATTGATATACTTCTGACTGGGTAAGTACGGTAACTATGAGGTGTAGTACAGGCCTTGATAATGTGTCGTCTGTTTCTCGAGGGGGGACTTTTGAACTCAGGAGACAGCGAGTACGCCTCTTCAGCCTACAAGAGACACCAGTCTATAGCTGCCAATATCCACTTGTGTCTTTCTCATTTTCGCGGGTACCCTTCATTAGTCACAGATGATTAAGGCGGAATTGAGACTCTATCTCGATTAATAAGGCTTGAAGAACTCTTCTACAAACTGGAAATGGAAGGAAGAGGCTCCATCACATTTTGAAGACGAAGGTTATAAATACTAAACATCTGCCACATGATAAACGAATTCGACTCTATTTATGTGGCATAAATCAGACAGTAAATTGGACGTCCTCTAAACCTGTCAAACTGACATTCCAAATGAAGTAATTTGTACATCTTCTTTTGAGATGCTATCACAATGCAATTTAAACCGCATAGGGGACATCTATATTTCAAGTTCTAGTGGTCATCACTTTCTCTTCAAAACTCAAAACCAGTAGTATCGTGATTAACAGTAAACGTTACTGTGCACTAGCAGTTCCTTCCCACGTTTTTGTTATCGAGAAAAATCATGATCGTTATTAAACCCTATAGGCAACTTTAATCCGAGTCCCATTTTGTCATATAGAAAAATCATGATCGTTATTAAACCCTATGGGCAACTTTAATCCATGTCCCATTTTGTCATATAGAAAAATCATGATCGTTATTAAACCCTATAGGCAACTTCAATCTGCGTACATTACATAACATTTAAACTATTAATTAAGATAAGTTTGAATACGTTTAAGTCAACTTGTAGTTACTCAGAAAATTCCAGCCTAGAGTACCAAACATTACTTTCTGTCCTATTTCGTAAACAAATAAACGACTATATTCATGAACCAAGTATCTATATATCAGTTATCATCAATCATCATCGTCGTCCTCATCACCATCTCATGTTTTATTCTCCATTTGCACAGTTCTGTTGATGGATATGGTAGAGACTGCCGTGGCTTAGAACTAAATTATGTTCAGCGATGAATATCATTGAATAATCTGACAAAGGAATAAACACGTCTTTAAATGTTTCTTACTGTTTTGCACAATACGTGTATTTTCTACACCAATCAACCCTTTCTGTTCAAATTTGTGCATTATCCGCCTGTAATACTAGAATAATTCTATTACCAGAGGCATATACAGTTTGTATTCGTTTATAAGCCGAGTCCAACTGCAAACAACACAGATCCTGATCCACCATAGCATAATGTGCCTGCAGACCAGGGTCTATGTTGTTGGTTCTACTGATTTTCCTTACAAACTGCACAGACCCAGATCTGCCGGCGCATTATGCAACGGCAGATCTGGGTCTGTGCAGTTTGAGGTTGGACTCGACTTATAAGCGAACACATAAGGCATGTTATTAAGTTAATAAACCACTAGAACTTAATTCCCACGTTCCGACTTTTATATGAACAATGGTGGTCTGTGGTTAACCGCAATTCTAACTGCATGAGTGAAAATTCGCATGCCAGTTTAAACGATCTGACAACCGATATATAGATATATTACCACAGAAAAATAAACCACAAATGATAGTAAGTTGTTAAGACATAATTTAGTTCAAGTGGTAAATTCCTAAATCATCATTCTAATTTTACTGCAGCTGAGCACGCGAAACAATGCTCATCTAACGTTGAATTGAAAACTTAGTAATCTCAAAGAAATTGCAATATCATCATAAACACTATACACATATTTGACATAAAATCCATATGTCATAAATCCATAGTCATAAAATCCATATATGTCATAAATCCATAGGTCATAAAATCCATATATGTCATAAATCCATAGGTCATAAAATCCATATCTGTCATAAATCCATAGGTCATAAAATCCATATCTGTCATAAATCCATAGGTCATAAAATCCATATCTATAATAAATCCATAGGTCATAAAATCCATATATGTTATAAATCCATAGGTCATAAAATCCATATATGTCATAAATCCATAGGTCATAAAATCTATATCTGTCATAAATCCATAGGTCATAAAATCCATATCTGTAATAAATCCATAGGTCATAAAATCCATATATGTCATAAATCTATAGGTCATAAAATCCATATCTGTCATAAATCCATAGGTCATAAAATCCATATCTGTCATAAATCCATAGGTCATAAAATCCATATCTGTCATAAATCCATAGGTCATAAAATCCATATATGTCATAAATCCATAGGTCATAAAATCCATATGTCATAAATCCATAGGTCATAAAATCCATATCTGTCATAAATCCATAGGTCATAAAATCCATATCTGTCATAAATCCATAGGTCATAAAATCCATATCTGTCATAAATCCATAGGTCATAAAATCCATATATGTCATAAATCCATAGGTCATAAAATCCATATATGTCATAAATCCATAGGTCATAAAATCCATATATATCATAAATCCATAGGTCATAAAATCCATATCTGTCATAAATCCGTAGGTCATAAAATCCATATCTGTCATAAATCCGTAGGTCATAAAATCCATATATGTCATAAATCCATAGGTCATAAAATCCATGTCATAAGATCCGTATCTGTCATAGTCTATTATAGCATACATGTATAACTACTTTTATCCAGTTAGAAAGCAATTACCTACTGTGTGAGTATACGTAAATCAGGCAATAATTATTTTGTATTATACTTTGTAAGTTCTTTTGATTATGCGTACCATAATATTTTAGAGAATCTTTATTTTGAGTACATTATAAGACATACAATTTTGTGACTCTTTGAGTACACTACAGACATACGATTTCGGAGACTCATTAGTTAGAAACATCATTTTAACGATTGCCGTTGGGCAAAATCTGAAATTTTGGCGATAGTTTTATTCTTCCTCACGAAAATTGAGATGTACGTGCATTCCACGCTGTGTTGTCAAAACAGACGAAAAATAGTCGTATGATAGAAGATATTATCAAACCACACATACCACGAATCTCTGCCAAGAAGTACAAATGATAAAACAAATTATTCACCAAAAACTGGAGCGTTTCTTTATGATAATATCGGAGAGTCCGTCCATTCACATGCTTGTTAATATATCCTTTGTATTACATCGCGCTTATGTAATGGTCGCCATCCCCGGTTACTGACTTTCAGCTTAACGTTAGGATTTCGATCATACATATATTGCAGTACAATAATGATTACGAGTATACAATTTTAGCAGATATTAATTTGCTTGCAAAATTCATTTGAATTTTATGCTCGCTAAAGTTGTGTGACTTGCAATAGGTACAACGTAGTAAATACTACCTTGTAAAGACCACCTTTCAAATACCACCATTGAAATACCACCTTGGAGACATGCAATACCACAACAGAAATACCACTTTCCAAACACTACCTTCGAGATGTCACCTTGTAAATACCACCTTGCAGGTACATCCTTGTAAATATCACTTTGCAAATACAACCCTGCAAAAATTCCTTTTCTCATAATAAAACTTTTATTATTATTCTACATATTAATGGTGGTGTGTATAGAATTCAATATATTAACAGCTGATTCATAGAAGACAATTTTTGGGTATTTGTTTCTCAGATATGGAATAAACGACAAACTGACATAGACAATTATTCGTGACCAGTACAGAAAATTAAAAGCATTCAGGTTAAAGGTAGATGACGAGCAAAAACTGAATAAATTCGAAAGATTATTTGCCTTTCTCATTCAGACAACTTCTCTCTCTCTCTCTCTCTCTCTCTCTCTCTCTCTCTCTCTCTCTCTCTCTCAAAATAACCAAGTCATCCATACTCGCGTGTATCAACCACTTACATACTAAGATCGTTTAAATTCCGTGACCACATCGCACCGTCTGACTTCGGTATGAGACTGGCAGCAATGATGGGTATAACAATACATTTGGAGTTCTCAAATGTCGGATGAAATTCATACCGTGTCACTTGGTCTAATGTCTCTTGAGAGAAATGAAAACCTGTAAATATGGGATAGTTGCCTCTATCATATACTTCGCTTGGTTTCATGTGATTGTTTACTGATTTGATGCGGGCTTGATATCTTTATTTCGTGAATAAAGATCGAAAGAGAGAGGGACCTATAATTTATCCGCCATATAAAATTTCAACCAATCATCAGCTATTATCCTTCCAGCCGTTTTTATCTTAGACTGGTTGCCGACATATTTTATAGTTGTGTGTGTGTGTGTGTGTGTGTGTGTGTGTGTGTGTGTGTGTGTGTGTGTGTGTGTGTGTGTGTGTGTGTGTGTGTTGATCACGTGGGGCGTCGTTGATGCCACCTATCACAAATTAGTCTAGTAATTACAATATAAAAAAGTTGTGTAGCATTTTGTGATGGCACCACACTATATCAGAAAGTAATATCCGCTGAACCTGCATAAACAATAAACATAAAAGTAGAATTATGGTCGAACTGTTTCATAAAATCAATAACTAAGTCATTTGATTACCAGAACGTTACACTTCCTGTCCAATATATAAATTAAGTTATATATATATATATATATATATATATATATATATATATATATAGATATATATATATATATATATATATATATATATATATATATATATATATATATCAAGCAAATTCTATTTTTTAATCAAATAATTGCAAAAATTAAAATTTTCAGTATATTCATAAACTCCGATCTGAAACGATCTCTAATCAAAGGTCCTAAATGTGCTTAACGGGAATTTTATCGCTTCATTGGCGAGTCGGGATAAGGCTCTAATGCACTTTTTTTTATTATAAAACTGGACAATTATATATTTCTGAGCAGAGATAATTTTGTTTCTTTGTTGTTTTGTTTTGTTTGTACTTTTTTTATTTTGTTGTTGTTGTCCATTTTTCTTAAAATTACAATCAAGTAATTAAACACACTGAAAAAATCCCAAATTTTTTAAAGATTGATGTAAATGCTGTAGGAACTCGCTTTTTATTGCAGTGTTTCTTGAACCATGCTACTGTACTGAAGGGTTAAAAATCACTCCTCTTAGGAATTGAATAGGGTTGAAAGCCTACAGGAGTAAGCTATAGCCATGTAATGTTGTGTCAGTCATATTATAACAAAAACCAACAGAAGTCAGAGTAAGGCAATTTAGCGTACAAATCCCGGAATCTGGATATTAAAGTATTCTTAGACATCACTTGCTTTTTAATCTTGACTGAGTGAAATATGTTCACTCCTCAAAATGTATGCTAATACAAAAACTTCTGTATAGGATCTTTAACTTATCATTCCATGCATCAATTCACCAATCTCTGTCTGCCTGTCTGTCTGTCTCTCCATCCATCCATTCATCCATCTATCTATCTATCTATCTCTCTATCTATCTATCTATCTAATACCCCCGTATTCAAAATAACCAAGTTTAGTAAAAACAATCGGCCACATTTTAATAATTGTAGCAAAACGTTTTTGAAAACACCTTGTCTTTTTTATTTGTATTATTGTACCATATTTTCATATGTAAATTGTATAATCTTAAACTAACTGTATGAGCTTATGCATTTAATGGTTTGCTTCACATACATGATGTACTTGATATTAATGATGCACTTTAAATACGTTATGTACTTGATAAAATTGTGGGATATTTTATTCTGACACGTAAATTGTGATGCTTTTGTGTTCTCCTCATGTGAAATAAATTTGTTTTCCTTTTATAGTTTAGATAATAAAACAGACAGAAAAGGAAGAAAAACTGGAAACTAACACATAACCGCCATTAAGGTTCCTCCATACTGGCTAATTAACTCTTGTGTTTTGACCAATAATCCACTGACGGAATGAAAGAAAATAAGAATATTCATTTATTTTTACAAAAATTATAATTTCATAAGATTATTTTAAAAAGGGGACTCACATCTATACAGTCAAATATATTTGTATTCAACTTCATTAGGAAATACATAGAGAAGAAGTAAATGATGCATTATGCGTATTCAACACCGCCTGCTTTTGTTCTAATTAATAACTGGTCCCAACCTGTGACTTCAACTGTTATTAGATATACATTAAAAATGAAGCCAGTGTTTGGGAGGCAGAAACCCTTATTGAATATTCTGATATATAAAATAAGCATTCATGCATATTTGACTATCATCTTCATCAATGATTGAGTATCTGAAATGTGACTCCCTTTCCTACCTGATGACAAAGTCTGGAATTATAGGCCATATACTGGAAGCGGGACGTTAAAGACTACTTGTATGAAAGATTACACCTTAATGCTCTTTTAATGTTATGGATTACCTTACAGATTAAAGGCGACGTTCTGGCTCGTACTGTGGGAGGGCACGCGAGTCTCCCCTGTCAACAGTCTGACGCCCGTAGCTGGGCCACCTACATTACTTTTTTTTCGTACATACACTGAAAATAATTCTGCATGCCTTATGAGGAAGGTCTGTGTTATAAAAGATAATATACTGCGACAGCAGTTTTTAGTTACCTATCATATTATGCCATGTAGGGTTCATACTGTCCATACAGTTTCATGATTAGTGTCTCCAGAACTACCTGTAGTTTCATGCGCACTGTCTCCAATACTACCCGTGCAGTTTTATGCGTGCTGTCTCCAGTACTACCTGTACAGTTTTATGCATGCCGACTCCGGTACTATTCGTACAGTTTCATGCGTGCTGTCTCTGATTTATTCTCGTGATTTTTTGTATGTATGGCCTTCATCAACACGTTGCTATTAAAAAAACTCAAGAAGATGCAGTTCATCCAGACAGAAAGATGGCTGATAAAGGTATTCTAAACATTTTCATGCGCATGAATTCGAAACAAGAGGCATGTATGTATGCTTAGAAGGTAAGGAACTGAGTTACATAATGAAGGAGATTATTTCGTTCTTACCTTAAAATCATCCTAAATGCATGTTTCAAATTACCGTTTATAGATTCAGATATCAACTATCATATTTAAACGGTTGTGAACCATCAGTGGCGTAGCTTGGGGAGGGCGGGGGGGGGGGACAGTTGTTCCCGGGCACCATGTGCCAGGGGCGCCAAAATGAGGAAAATACAACTATTCGTTATCTCAGATGCACTCGAAGGGGGCGCCAAGTTTATGTTTTGTCCCCAGGCGCTAAGTAAGGGGGCGCCAAGTTTATGTTTTGTCCCCGGGCGCTAAGTACCCTCGCTACGCCACTGTGAACCATTGCTTCTTCTATGGAAATAAGCATGAGTAGTAGAAATCTTATCCTGATGAAGTGAGAAAGATAGAAGGAAGAAAGCATGAAAGGGGATTAATTACATTATTAGATGAATCCGTTGATGTATCAGCAGTGTAACTGAGAGGTGTATATGCAATCAGCAGTAACCTATTACATTTGCTAGACCTATTTGTTATTTACTGTGCCGATTTGTCTTGCCTTTTCCCTTTTATTTCTATATAATTATTGTTTTTGGTATTATTATTATTATTATTATTATTATTATTATTATTATTTTCTAATTCCTTCAGTGAGTCTTTTCACTCCAGATCCAATGAAACGAAACACCTAATTACTGCTGCATTATGGACAGAGCGAAAATGAATAATCATTATATATATATATATATATATATATATATATATATATATATATATATATAGAGAG